>JARKIC010001959.1:0-85809 GCA_029378375.1 Mycena olivaceomarginata
CGCTTAAATTAACGGAGCATCCCGCACCGTTACAGAGGAGAGCAAGAAGGAAGGGGATAGGCTAGATGGAGCTGTGCACAAAGAGATACAAAGAATCGCCGAGGTAATCGTTAAAGAATGGTTAATGATGGCAATCGGATGATTAAGGCTGTGTTTTTTAGGTTGGTGGAACTTTGCTCTTGACTTGTCCACGACCCCCCTGTACCTGCCACCCACTGCCATGGCCCACCGTGTCGAGCCCTATTCGACGTCTCGCCATGCCTCGCCCGGCGCCGAGCACACGACTCTCCCCTGCCGCCGCCCGCGCATCCCCACCCGCACCCGCACGCTCCCCCGCACCACTACGCGTACGAGATGCCGCGCGACTCTCCCGCTGGTTACATGTACGGCCCCCCGCCGCACGCCTACGGCCACGACAGCCGCTACACCCCGCCGCACCAGCTGTTCCCGATGCAGCAGGGCTACATGCCCGACCCCCTCAGCGCTCCTCCCATCCCGGGCCATCGCCGCAGCATGGCCGGGCCTGGCGGCCCAGATGGCGGCGGAGGCCCACCAATCCTGGTGGTGCACACGGACGACGCAGGGACGAAGCTGAGCAACTCTGTGCGCCGCCGCTGCTTTAATTGCTGCACGACTGAGACGAGCACGTGGCGCCGCTCCAATCTGTCGCCGGGGAAAGTTGTGCGTGGCTTTTTTTTTTCGTCTTTCTGAGGGTTTTCTCACTCGAGGGAATCCCTTAGCTATGCAACAAATGTGGGCTCTTTGAGCGCACTCACTCGCGTTCGCGGCCCGAGCAGTTCCCGCACAAGCGCGGCCCGTTCGCGGTGTCCACTCTTCGCGCGCGCTGGCACCAAGGCGCCACCGACCCCCAGGTGAGCCTCGCTCGCCACCACTCCCTAGCGTCCTCCACGCCCCGTGCCGAAGCTCATTCCCCCACAGTCGGCTTACGACCGCGCCCCCACGCCTCTGCCCCGCCCGCCGGCGGTGCGTCCTACGACGTGCACGCGCCCTACCTGGCCACCTTCGCCCTTCCTCCGCATCCTAATCCCAATCCCAATTCAAATCCGACTTCCTCCACGCCCGGCGGGTCGAATACCAATAATCAAAGCGGCAGTGTTTCGCATCCAAGCACGCCCAAGCCCAGCACGCCCGTCCCTTGTAGTTGCGTACCTGGCGAGACAGAGTGAGAAGCTGGGTTTCCACTCGACTCACCAGGGTTTATGTATGTGCAAACGGTCGCGACGGTTACCGTCCACTGGGGCGAAGGCGGTCAGGCGCGTGATGCACTGCGAGACACGGTATTACTTACCTGAAGGAGCAACAACACTTTCGACCCAAGGGGTGGTCGTGCTCCTGCGTCCTCGTTGCGACCTAAGAGGTGAGGACGCTACGAGTAAGTTTTGTGCGCAGCTTGACCTCGAGCCCTTCTTTCGGCCACTGGGGCAAAGGCGGTCAGCGTGTGATGCACTGCGAGACACACTATTACTTACCCGAAGGAGCAACGACACTTTTGACCCAAGAGGTGGTCGTGCTCCGCATCCTCGTTGCGACCTAAGAGGTGAGGATGCTGCGGGTAAGTTTTGTGCGCAACGTCCTGTTGGGACTGACTCGCCAATTAGACTTGAGTAAACAATCCTTTAAACCCGATTAATTGCTCCATGCGCAGCATGTCCTTCGAGGACGGACAGCGTATGCCGCACGACAGTTGCGTGGGAATATTTTGGTTAATAGCTCCATATGCAGCATGTCCTTCGAGGACGGACAGTGTATGCTGGACTACAGTTACGCGAAAATATTGTGGTTAATTGCTCCATGCGCAGCATGTCCTTCCAGGACCGACAGTGCAGGACGAACGACAGCTACGTGGGAATATTCTGGTCAATTCCTTCACACACAGAGTGTCCTTCGAGGGCGGACGAGGACGCACGACAGTTACATGGGAATATTCTCCTTAGTTTTCTCCATACACAGACTGTCCTTCGAGGACAGACAGCGTATGCCGGACGACAGTTGCGTGGGAATATTTTGGTTAATTGCTCCATACACAGCATGTCCTTCGAGGATGGACAGTCCTGCGGCAGGCTTCAATCAATATTTTTATTCCTCCCTTTGATTCAAGTTGGGTTAGAAGCACGCCGAAAAAGACTCCCAGCCACAAGAGAGAGTGAAATAAGGATTTTGCGACTGCTGTCGACTCGGCGGGTCGCAACAGCCGGAGTGCAGGACTTTGGGCCGCGTTGGTTAAATCGTGATCCAAGGAGGGGAATTTGTTTTTCTCAGACGAACATGCCTGCATCTATAGTATTCATGATCATTCGCGTTTCCCAGGCGGCTATAAGCGGCTTGGCTTCGGCTGGAGCCGGCTCGAACATCGGCTTAGCCGGTCTGGCTTGGTGTGGCGCGTCGAGGACATGGAAACAGAAGACGCGGTGAGTGACATAACAGTGTGATACGGCCGTATAGCCAAGACACTGCCACCGCGTGATCGGGCCGGCACAGAGGGCGTGGTTTGACATCTCCTTGATACCTCGTTATTAGGCGGCAAAAGGGTGACTGGAGCGGTTGCTATTCTGGCAAAATCCCCCAGTCCTCCAAATAAGGCAGGTGGGAGTAGGGAAGCAGCGCCAGTCACACCTGATTTTTTCCCGACTGACAATCTTTCTGAAGCCGTTGGTATGGGCACGGGGAACTCGACACCAACATTGCATCAACATCTGAGTGGTGTCTTGCTCAGAATTCACGGGCTATCCAGCGGCAGCAAAGCGGGCGCGCTCACCCAGTGCCTCTGACGAGATGCGAGTACTTCGCCCCCGGACCCAGGCTCCCCCTTTCAGCGACGGAGTCGCGCCTGCGCCTGCTCCTGTCACTTGCCGCTGAATTGCCAAGTCTCATAATGCATAAATGTTGCTAAAAGGGTCTTTGAGGACTTCGCAGCTGTCGTCCAGCGTAGGCTGTCCGTCCTCGAAGAACATGCTGCATGTGGAGGAAGTAACCAGAATATTCCCACGCTACTGCCGCCCAGCATAAGCTGTCCGTCCTCGAAGGACAGTCTGCGTACGGAGGAATTAACCAGAACATTCCCCATAACTGTCGTCCTGGACTATCCGTCCTCGAAGGACATGCTGTGTATGGAGCAATTAACCAAAATATTCCCCACCCCGATCAACGCGGTGGCAGTGTCTTGGCTATACGGCCGTATCACACTGTTATGTCACTCACCGCGTCTTCTGTTTCCATGTCCTCGACGCGCCACACCAAGCCAGACCGGCTAAGCCGATGTTCGAGCCGGCTCCAGCCGAAGCCAAGCCGCTTATAGCCGCCTGGGAAACGCGAATGATCATGAATACTATAGATGCAGGCATGTTCGTCTGAGAAAAACAAATTCCCCTCCTTGGATCACGATTTAACCAACGCGGCCCAAAAGTCCTGCACTCCGGCTGTTGCGACCCGCCGAGTCGACAGCAGTCGCAAAATCCTTATTTCACTCTCTCTTGTGGCTGGGAGTCTTTTTCGGCGTGTTTCTAACCCAACTTGAATCAAAGGGAGGAATAAAAATATTGATTGAAGCCTGCCGCACGCGCTCGCCTCTCTGCTTTGTCTGCGACCCTACCTGGTGCAGGTCAGACCATCAATTCTGCCTGCTTCTTAAGTTCTATCAAATACAGCTCAATGACAAGGATGTTCCAGGCCACCCGCGCGCGAGTTTCTAATTAGCTATGAAACATCACAAATGTTGGCCAGATACTCGGCTCGTAGGCTCGAACTAGCCCGGGACACTCGGAGATCGTTGGCACGAGACGCCATTCGGACGCGCACTGCAGGGGCATAGTCCGTATGTTCAAATTCAACGGCCTCGCATGAAAAACTGAAAATAGTGTTATTCACAATTGCGGTTTATATCGGCGGAAAGCGTACATTGCCCAAAATACAGAATTCTCGACCGGTTACAGGGCAGGTTAAGCTCCCAGTTGGCTTTACTGTAAGTGCTTGTATGTAGGCCACCGCCTGGCCACCGTGACCCCATCAAAAAACTTTAGGCAACGCAACCAGCTGAATTTTTCTCCGTGACACATGACATTTAGGCAACAAAATATATTTAATCTCCCCTTTTAGATAGGATCTGAAGACAGTTTGAGGCTCCCATTCAGCATAGAATTCACAGGCAAGCACCTTTGAGAATTTTTGGGATTTTTACTGGTGTTTTTTCGTATAAAAAATATTATTTTCTTTGAGCACCGTCTCAGTCTACGTAACCACCCTCTCCGTGACCGTGACCCGGAGCCATTTGGGCAACGCAGCCACCTCTATCGTGACCGTGACGGTTGCCTACATACAAGTACTTACAGTAATATGGGTTTCGAGGAAGGCCCGCGAACAGGATCGGGTTCTGTGTTTGGCCGTGGGTCTAGTAAATCTGAAAAAATACGCTCGATGGATAGTCCATTGAATTGGAATTTGATGGTCTCGTTGGCTGGTTTCGTGGGTATATGCGCGTGCTGCTGTTCGACTGAACTTGGCCACCGAGTGCTTCATCCAGTGCCTCACATGCTTGAGCCGGCAAATAAGAGTAGGATGTACCTGCGAACGTTGAACTGTCTTCTGGATCATTGATTCAGCGGAACCTTGCTAGTTGTGTTCATGTATCCGCTGCTCGGTGGAATGAGTACAGCTTCGGCTGTCTAATTTGGTCTCTGATTGAGGGGCGGCAACCTTCCAGTTATGTTCTGAGTCCATTTTTGGGTTCTGGGGGATTAACCGAAACATCATCGTTGGGGGTAGCTATGGGCCAAAGCAACACAAGCTGGGATCTCAATCATATTTATTTCAAGTTTGTTCATTCGAACTTCCTACTCACACACTATTTGGAGCCGAGCAATTTACTCCAAGCAAGATGCCAAGATGGTCCGACTCTCACTAGCGGCAAGTGATATGAACTCCTCAGTTGTTTCAATATAACGCCTTTGTTGCAGGATGACGTTTCATACGAGGAAAAGAACGTCGCAGAATTATACAAAAGATAATTATATGTACTCACGATCGAGAACAAGATCAGGACGTTGAAAAATAGGCCGAATTTCCAGATTTGGTTTGAAACGTAGTGGTGCTTGCCAATGTTTGACATCACATATGCATTAGCACCAGGGGTCCAATTCTAAGAGTCTGGTAATTAGTCACTGGGAGGCATCTTTCAGAAGAGAATCTACGCCTGGCCAGTTTGGTTCAATATCACCGGTATCCTGCTAAGTCCTCCGCGTCGTCGACGTAACGCCAACGGGGAATGCGGCCTCGGCGGCAGACCCATTATGTTTGGGCGCCACGTTTCGTCGTAGTTTACTAGACTCATCAGGCGGTACAACCAGCCATTCAGCAGCAACCACGACAATAGACAGGTCGCGCAGCAGCCATTGGAGCCACCAGGTGGCTCCACACATGGCAGTTTTGATGTAGTCTCCACATTTTTTTCCCACGTTTAGCTACATGAAATCCCTTGCCCCGGCGAACCGGTATATGCGATCCGGATCCCGAAAACCATATGTAGACCTTGCTGAGCACTTTCTAAGCGAGGAATGTGGAAGGCTTGTGTTTTTGGTGTGACAGGTAACATGAATATTAATTTTGAGAGGATTTTCGAGCAGGGACCAACAGGATCACTGAAGGAAAGAAGCCGCGGCATGTCAAACGGCGACATGCTGCTTTTAAGACAGCGGTTGTCATCCCACGCTCTTCGCGTACTCGATTGATGGGATCTGATCCTCCCAATCGACTCTCCCCTCCAGATTTATCCCTATTTTATTCGAAGTGATATCTCAATTTTGTGAATTGATCAGCTTAGCCGGCGCAACACTAAAATTTGCTCTATTTACAACACCGACCTTGCGTATAACGAGCCACGTCTTCACTTTTTCCATCATTCCCCAGTGTTTCGCAATGCTTTGGGTACGGTACTGTTGTGAAGTGCAAAGACAGGATGATGAGGTCTGTGGAAGAAATCGCCCTGCAGATAGCAAAGAGGTTGGCCATGACTGTCTATCTCCTGGTCATTTCTTGCTTCATCAACACAAGTTGCTTATGAAGCTCAGACTTGTCAACAACCTCTGCAGCTTGAGTTTCTGCCACAAGCGCCTCAGAACTCGGCTCCATGGAATCCAATGCCTCGTTGACAAGACTTTCGTCGATGACTGTATTACCAGCAGCAATATCAGCATGCTCGTCATTGTTGGCAAGAAAATTAAGATCCGAGTTGAGTTGGGCCCAGTCATTTGGCAGTATTCCTGTATTTGCTATTAGTGTACATCAGTAAAATGTTGAAAATGAAACATCTGATTTTCGTACGATGAGCTGTTGCTGCCGGTGGCATCATTCCGAGCATAAAATGCAGTTGTAGTTCCGGGATGAGAAGGTCCAGCAGAGCTTCCAGAACCCTGACTCTGAGCAGCAGCTGTTGGGGCATCAAGGAGTAGTGGTGCTGGTTGGTTGGTATTATATGGTTGAAAAAAAGCCGCCGGCGCAACATTAGGGTCGGGTCGATGACGTGAAGACCATCGCAGCGGCTGGCCGAGAACTCTTGATGACTGGCTGATCTTGCGTGCTTTATTCGGGTTGGGTGGCCTCCCCGCTCCCACTCTTCCTCCGTGACCGTTGCCCTTTCCCTTTGTCTTCTTGCTCTTCATGTGTGTGTAGAGAAGCAGCGACGTGGATTGACAGTCATACCCAAATCTGCTTTGAGTGCTCTATTTTCTAAAGGAGGGGGATGACCGTTTCAACAAGGTGCCCAATGAATTACAGTTACTTCAAATATTATCAATCCAAAGTTCACGTTGACTACATAGAGTACATCTATAGGTATAACATATCCAAAATCTAGGTCAATCAGAGCAGTACTCCAAGTGCTACAGGTGACTTGTGGAAGACCGAGATTTTGCGGTGGAAATTTCATTTTTTGATGGCATCAAAAATACCGATATTGCGTTGACTGCAGATTTTGAATACGATTCCAACCAGGGGGCAACCACTAAAATTATCGATTACTTTGGGTAGTCCTATCGTCCACTGTTTGGCTTTTGATTGATGGATCGGCAATCTCTCATGGCTGACAGCGGCCATCAATTCCGGCGCCCCAAGCGTAGACACGTTCAACTCGCGATCCGAAGCGTGGAAGGACAAACATTCCGGACTACGAGACACCCGAACAGATGCAATGGGAATCTACGCCTGAGCGTGCACGCCTGATGGAAAAGCGTAGAAGGCAAATACTGGTTATGCGCACCAAGATTAGAATAAAATGACACAACAGTGAAAGAAACACACCGCCTGGTACCGAAAGCCAGGTATCCAAAACTCGCGTGCGTTGGGGTACACTTGAATGCCCGGGAATTTATTTCCGGGCCATTGCTACTAGGGATCCGCCGAAAGCGCAGGGTGCTCGCGAAGAATACACCGTAAGCAAGATTACAGCGTTTCCGGAGAGCCGGTGGTATAAGTAGGGAGAACACGTGCTTGAAGAAACCTCAATCATCCAAGCGCGCTCATCGTCGTTTGCATCAGAAAACAAGGATCGAAAACGGATCAATCAATGCGTTGACACAATCAATGTGATCGGCGATCATTGCCTTCCGCGCCGCGCGCAGTCAATACCTCCACATACTCATTGGTGAAGCAGGGAGTGGAGAGAAGATTAGGAACCACCGAGCCTGGGTCAAAGTGAAGGATCAGGCACCAGATGAATTGACGAATCTGGGCGGAATGGTCCGAAGTCCATTTGAAATGGAGTTGTCAACGACTCAAATCATCGGCTGACACAACGATCGACATTGTGAGGGAGCAGGAGTGCGAGGAGGAAATTAGGGAGCAGGAGTACGAAGAGGAAATTGCCATAGCTCAAAAGAAAGGTGGAAAGACAAATTAGAAGAGGAAGCAAACCCCGAGAAGGAGGCGACGAACATCCGAGACCCAGAAATGATCGAAACAGTGTGACAGTCAAATGTCGATCGAAAGATGGAGGATGTGACAGGAAACCGTGCGCAATTAAGAGTGCACCTCCCCGAGAAGGAAAGCCAAGAAACCCGTATGTTTTTATAAAGAGTTTGACATATTTTTGTGCAGGAGCGACTACATACTGTCGACGACCGAGTCCTTTGCCTTCCTTGTAGTCTTCCCCTTCCCCTTCCCCTTCCTATCCTCCGCTTGAGGCGTCGCATTGGAGGTTCTTGACTTGTTGGTCTTCTTCGTCGGCACAATGGAGTCTGTCTCACTATGTGCTTCATCCTTTGAATCCCACGGATCTGGACTTTGGCGTTCTACTCTCCTTCTTATCCTGATTGATGTGCCTGGTTTGCTTTTTGAACCCGTAAGATTTTCCAGGAGTTTTTCCAGGTGTGGCTCGTCTTGGTAGGAAATCCTCCATTCAATATTAGATTTTGTTGAATCTTTGGAATAATTGGGCCACTGACCGTTCGTTCCCCATTATTCTGTCCAAGGCTGCCTTGTTTGGCTTATAAGCCTTGGGGGCCGGTGTTTCTGGCTCTGGAGTGACTGGCAGTGATTGCGCCAGCTTCATAGCTGTCTCAAGAGCCTTAATAAGCTTCCGCCTGTCTGTTGTCTATTCGAAGGGCATGAATTCAGATGACAAGGATTCCAAACTACCTAAGCTCACCGTAAATGTCATTTAAATTCTCAGGAGACGGGTAAAGGTTGAACCAGCCAACAATATAGTGTGAATGTCTAGTTGACAACCTCACGTTTTTATACGTGAAGCGCAGGGAACGGGCAGTCTTATTGACTGATCCAGAAGCTTTGTCTTTTTGTGAAGTTTATAACTGGAGTTCACAGAGCATCATGCAACGCGGGTTTCCACCCTTCCTTCGCCTTGATCCCTTCCGACTTCTCCAAATAGGCCACAATTGCCTCCCCGCAGCGGCCCAAAATTCTTGACGGTGATCATCGCGAGCTCGCAGGAGAACAAAATTGTCACTAATTTCTTCGCATGGAAGACCCTTCGTTGGCTCCAAAGTTGGGATCATTGCCTTAAGAGCTTTGACCTGGCACCGTCGCTTTGCCCGCTCGGCAAGATTAGTGAATGGGTTTGAGTGCTGTTTAATCACTTCCCCGAGATTGGCTATTAATATTGTCCGCTCTATCGTCCACTGACTTCTTGGCCTACTCGAATTGTGTGCCATACCTCCTCAACATGTGTGGCAGGACAGAAAGCGGCACATTTAGGCAACCAAGTTTTCGCTGAATAGCATCTGTTCCAGGTGAGAAGGTGGGTTGATACGGGACGAACTTTCTTTTCTACCTGTTTGTACATGGGCTAGACGTAAGAAACATGATTCAGATGCTTCCTGCACTTACCGGTTCGTCTCGGTATCTGCGCCGGGCCAAGCATCGTACCTGGTAATCGCCATTCAATCATCGCTTTCGCAACATGATCCACCCATCGTAAGGTAGCACCACCGTTTATGGAAACCCGTACAAACTTTTGAAATCAGCTGTAACGTCCCTGCGATTGTTCCCGGTAAGATCACGACTTCGGGAGGACAAAGTTTGTTCGTATGGAATTAAATCAGAAGAAAGTCACGAATTCGGAGCCGACAAAACTATAAGATCACGAATTTCCGAGCCAGCGGAATTTGTGCCGAGCGTATGATGGGAATTATGTACAGAAATTCGGCAGGAATTCGGAGGGCTCGATATGGTGAGTCGACAAAACGTAAGATCACTAATTCGGCACGAGTTCTGTCGAGCAAGGAAAAAGAGACAACGGTAAGTAACCATTCATCTAAATCATCATGGACGCACCGCTCGTCTTCGCTCGGGCGTCCTATCGACGCTTAATCTCCCTTATTGCAAGTTTGTTCAGCTCGGTCTCTTCTTAACCTCTGGGGATGGGACAGTGCACCTCGTATATCCTTTGTCTTCACTTCACCTTCATAATCATTCTTTTCCTTTCCATCTGCACAGCTCCTGTTGGGGGGGTTTCGGTCGTTGTCGATTCGCCCTTCACCTGAGCCTTTGGCTCCTGGGAGCTGTGCTCCCGGGTGGTACTCTGCGATGCAACCTGCAAGGACGATGGAACAGAAGCAGGTGAGGATGACGGAACAGGATCCGAGGTGGACGGTCTATCAAATATGGGGAGGTCCTTGAACGCGTTAAGGGCGCGCTCGGATCTGGATGGAGAGTTGAGTAGAATGTCAGCAGCGGCAGTATCCTCCTTCCCCCCCACCTTGAGCGCAGAATTTCTGTAAGATTGTCGAAGTTTTGGAGGGTGTCACGCAAAAATTCGGCCGTTGTCGAAATGTCGAATAGGTAAATCCGGTCACGCGTCACCCCCCCTGTCGAATGAAATAATTCAGTATTTGTTGGGCTGGGTACAAATGCCACCAGCCAAATAAAAAAATCTGAGCCACCCAAAAGTTGCAGAACGACCAGGGCTATCGATTTCCAGTGAGCACACCTGAAACAACGGCCTTCGGACTGTGGTACAGGCCAAACTGTTTCTTTCAAGGTCATGCTTTTCAAAATGTGGTCCGATGTATTGTACTGTTTACATTGAGGTAATGCTCTTCAAAATGCAGTCCGGTGTATTGTACTGTTTAGATCGAGGTCATACTCTTCAAAATGCAGTCTGGTATATTGTACTTTTTAAATCGAGCTCATGCTCTTTAAAATTCAGTCCGGTGTATTGTACTGACTGTACTTTTACAGGGTCAAGCGATTCGACCACGGTGGGAACTTCAGCTACGGGTGAGCCTAGCCTGACCCGCACTCCTATGAAAACGGTTGAGAATTGAGCGAATTTCGCGCATTTATTCTGCCTCTTTTCACGAAATTTAGGTGGCTTCGGATCTGCTTTGCTGTCCCTACAAGGTAATCAGCGCGCACCCAACCTCTTCGACTTACACCCTAGAATTGTCCTGGCACTTCGACATTTCATTGGTCCCTGCTGCGAGCACACGAAGCCAACGACAATGCAATCTTCCCTGCACTGGCAGCCGACTGACAACGTGCATGCAATCGCGCCTCAAAATGAAGCGGCGGGTAGCAGCGGGGGCCGAATTCGAATAAAAGACCAGGGGAATGCCTACTTGTTCGTCTTGGCAGGTTCCACGGACCAAATACACGCATATGGCGGTCGATCTCATTGCCATTGTGAAATTGTCTGACATTCTCATAGAAGAAGCAGGGGAAATTTTCAGTCTTGTCGCATGTGCATTTACCACACCTCCTTCTATATTGATTCAGAATTGTGCCTTTTTGGTGAGTTTGTGATGGAAACATCTTTATGTATGCTGACTTTTCCGGAGACAATCTTTTTGGCGTCAATCAAGATCCTCATGATCAATTTCCACCATGAGTGCCCACCTGCTTCGGCATTGCCTCAGCCAGTCAAGCCTTTACCGAGTGTAGATGGCTCTGACGATGTTGGCTTTGTCCCTTGTCCGCGGGGGGAAGCGAATAAAACCACCTCGGACTCAGCCTTCCAGCCGGACAATCACAGATATCCCACCAGACACAAGGTCAGGATACTTGAGGAGAAAAGTGGGGAAAGGAATGGGTAAATTTTTAATTTAAACAATCCTGTGTATCTTGGCCGATGAAAAATTCAAGCGGAAGAACTCGTTCCAAAATGACAAGATCTGCGGGTGGTCTCCAGAGGAAATGAAGTCGGAAGATCCAAACCTCTGAAACAACGTCGGGCAAGGAAGAAGCAAAAATATCCGTAAGTGGTGTTGCACAACGGTTAAACGACTGAGATTAAATGTGGTTGGAAGTGGATACGTTTTTGTTGACGACATGGGAGATGAGATTGGAGTATGAAACTGATCAGGATCGGTCTCTGAGAATTCGCAGCGGCGGTGAAAGGATAGCACTAAAGTATGTTATTGTACCGTGCTACAAATGCCATTTTCGTTCCACGTAAACCACGATCCCAACGAAAGTCTGTATTTTGGGGTTTGTCGTTGTTTACGGAACCGACGTTCTGCCGTCATCTGCCGTCATGTTCTGCCGTCATCTTATCTGCTACGGCACTTTCACGCACTTTCACGCGTTGGCTGCATCCCTGTTCATCAGGGTGCAGTCCCTCCTTGGGAGCAACCCTCCGCCGTTGCCGATGAACGCCCGCCTCTTTCTTGGCCGGAGCCTCATTTATCGATGTGCAGTTTTCGACCAATAGAGTTACAGCCCGCTCATGGTTAATCTCAAATGAACACGTTCCCAATATATGTATATATTGTCAAGAAAGTAAAACCCAACTATTTCTTATATACATCCGCCCAGCTCATATTCTTGTAGAAAAACAAAATTGCCCCGATGACAAGGAGAATGTGAAGCATAGACACCACATTCGACCACAAGTCCGGGAGGGCAACACGCTTCTTGTTTGGGATATTCCTCCAAATCATGATTTCGTTGGGCCCGCTGAGCTCTCCCGATCTAGCAGCAAGGACGGTGGACCTGCCATTGGTGTCTGCAGTCTGGGTGTCTCGTCAGTGCATACAAGACCAGCCCATGCACATTCTTACCGTTACGGTCTGCACCCAGCCGCGCGTTCGCAGGGATATGCACGAGACGGAGATGATGTCCATGGGGCTACAGCTGGAGGAGCAACAGTATGTTTGACCTCTCTTCTTGTCCCTCGTGAGGATACATGAGCTACCTTTATTTTTGTGCAGCCATATTAAATAGATAAGTCATCACCAAATTTGTCGAAGCCATCAAAGGCTCTCGTGACCTGGGCAAACACCGAGCAAGCTTAAACGCGTCGCTCTCCATGCCAATTCATGCCCTCCCGCTTGGTCGATGCAGATCCATTTGCATATATGAACGTCGGTGCCTCTAGAGTCAGCGACATCAGGGCGGCACTCGCACCGATTATGCAGGCGCGACGCTAGGGGTCCAGCGCGCGTGTCGCTTCAACAGTCCGAGGTTTATTGATCGACGTGTCCCGAATTCAGGGTCTGAACCA
Source organism: Mycena olivaceomarginata (assembly GCA_029378375.1). Taxonomy (NCBI): domain Eukaryota; kingdom Fungi; phylum Basidiomycota; class Agaricomycetes; order Agaricales; family Mycenaceae; genus Mycena; species Mycena olivaceomarginata. The sequence continues at coordinate 12,968 of JARKIC010001959.1, forward strand.
CCAGAGTTGTTGGGACATAAGGAGGTGAGCGAACTCAAAACTTCACATAGCATGCACATGTGCTAAGCTTCCCTTAGAATTGCGCACCAGAATTCAGGATCTCGCCAAGACATTATGAGTCCCTGGACTTATAAAAGAATATATCAACCACTGTCAGTAGCGGCTAGAGATTTCTCGCTTTGACTGGCTCAAAACGATCGAACTGATGCAAAAGATATTCAACCACGGCAACTTTCGAGGTAAATCGCACCGACCAGCTCTCGAAAGATATTTCAGCACAGCAACTTCCGGGGGCCACGGCTAGATGATTACTCGTCTCATGCCTACTGATAACTATCGCAAAATGATTACGGTCAAATGTTTTGCTGTGGGCCACCTCCATCATGAGGGCGGAAAGCCATTTTCGAAACCCGGGGCGCAGTGCCATCGTGTCGCTTCTCAGTCAGCCGGCGACGCAATCGCTCTTGTCCTCACGAGAGCTGACCCTCGACGTGGGATGGTTCTCCCTCTCTCCCCTCTTCCTTCGCACCACTATTTTTTGAAGTATTTTGGTCGTGTCTTTGATTCGCCTTCAGGCGAGCTTTGCTCTTGGGAGCGTTGCTCCGGTGCAGAACAGAAGTTGGATGTCCACCAATTCCTCGTGCTTCGCATACCTCCACGTGTCGAGAGAGGGTTACACAAGGAATGTGGAATAACATGGACAGGAATGTGCAGGGGAACACAGGAAGACGGGTGATGACCAGCACAAACACCGGAGGCGTTCGGAAGGGAAAGAAGGGAGAATACGCAGGCCACGATTAAACGGGTGTAAGACTCAGCGCTGACTGTGTTGGCAATCTGGAGCAATCGGGCCTCGGTAAATCGAATCGGAGGTCAGTAAATCGCGAGCTCAGAACGCAAGGAAGCTCGGGACTCTGGGAGAGCTGTTAAGGTAGAATTTGTTGTTCTGCTGCAGATTTTGGCAAGATAAGCCGGGTCCAATCTCCCGAATTTCCTCTCGGACTGGAACTACACAGCGCCGTGAACGTATATAAATCAGCGCCCCCAAACGCCAATCCCAAAATGGCGTGGAAATCCAAGACAACCAGCGCTGCCGGACATCGTTATGGGGATATATGCATTGTGTTGCTGCCTGGGCGTAGCTTTGGCCGTTGTGTTCATCATCATGGGGGTTTAGAAGATACTCGAAATGAATTTCTAAATTCTCACCGTCCATCTCCGAATCGTCAGGACCGGAATTCGGGGCTGTCTTGGGTGGTGTCGCCACGCATTCCGCCATGCATTCCTCTATCGCAGCCGCATTCAAGTTGAAAGGTATACGGCCGATCGCCCTGGCGTACAGTCCAGATTCAGGAGCGCGCGGTATTGTGACGTGACGATGGTTCTGGTGAGCCTGCTCAGAATGTCGACTTGCAGGCGAGGGCACGTAATCACGCCGGCGACGGTTGATATGACGGTTTGTACGATGGGATGAGGCGTTTGGAGAACCAAAGGCGGATCCGGACAGAGCATTGCGTAACAATACGGGTTCATGCTAGTGTGTAAATAGTACAGGGATAGGGTCCTTTACAGCTGTTTAGAACATAAGGTGCGGACCGAAATTTTTGCCTTTTTGGGCACTTTTTGATCTTTTTGCTCAGGACGCTCGCCCTGCCCTCAATTCCGGTCCGTTTGCCTTGGGAGTTGGCTCATTCGATTCGCATTCGGGATTCGCAAGGGATGGGGTCCTCAGATTTTTAATTTGGCATTGAAAACTGCTGTCTGAGCACTGGAATGAGTTTTGTCCTATATTTCCTAAGGATTTTTCACTAGGACAGCTGCCTTGCACTCAATTCACCACCTTTTTCTTTGGTCTTAGGTTTAATCTCGCGGCAGACTGCCTCTTTAGATTCGGAATATCGGACCCAGAGCCCTTTCCTGTAAACTGAAACAGGTCCGACAAAACAACATGTGACTGTTCGTTGGAAGAACAGCTCATGTGTGCCTGGATCTTGTTCAATTGTTCTGTTCATAGGCTCCTTCTCTTCGCCCAAGGAATGCGGAGGGGATGTTGTCTTTAGATTGCACAGCCGCCCTCTGTGAGTGAAGTCATTTTGAGCTGTCAGCGCAGAGAGTGATGTGAATACGTAGGAGGAACCAAAAGAGATAGATTAAGGTATTGGGGGAGGTATTGATCTGTAGTGAATGTGAGCAAAGGGGGAAACTTTGAAAAAGAAAAAAGGCACAGAGATAAGTGCTGCCAGAGCGCAAAGAGCTGTTGGCAGACCTGTGGCAGCGGTAATCAACGACGAGACGTATAATCAAAAAGAGGGGGCTAATACCGGTATTGAAAGTAAAGGCAATCTTCAAAATAAGAATTCAATTGGTGGGAGAACATTAGGATCTCCCTCTCACCAGACGATTGATCATATCATCTGTATTGTTAAAACCAGTCTTTGAGATGTATAGATAGTAGACCAGAACCACAGAGATCAAAGGATCAGCTGCTGCAGAGGTAATGTTGCAGGCCATGGACAGGGTCTGAAAACAATGAATGGGGTTTTTTTTTTTTTTCTAACGAAAAGATAATAAAAAACCTTCAGTGTGGCTAGCTCCACAAATGTGCCAGTCCTCAATCTTTGAGAGTGAGGGTCAGCTTGGGACAGTAGCAGTTTTCCGACACGCACGCCATGATTGCGAATGCTGGGATGACGCCATGAGTATTATGTGAGCTGAAAATTCAGAGCTAAGCTGCGCACCCAACTCTGTAGCTGGAGACCAACGCAGGTCAACTTGAGGTCAACAAATGAATGACTCGTAGAAGCTCCCTACCAAAAGCCCTGGTGCTGATGATCGCCTGAAAAATAAATATTCAAGGAATGCGTCCTCGGAAGGCGGCTGAGACGAACCAGGAGCCCACCGACCATCCAGTTTCCTTTGCCCACTATTTGTGTGAGGATGAGTAGCTGTGAAATTAGTCAACCGTGGGGGTTACCAAGATACACCCGGTGGCAGTAGAATCTAGAGGCATCCACAATAAGTATACTCTAGGTCCAATGAATGGATGTTCTGTACACTCACAACTGAACAGGAATTGCAATGAAATTTTCAAAGAATACTTCGATTATCAGGGTACTACACTCGACCGATTTAAGCTTTCCGCTTCAAACCTTAATTGCGAGCCAGAGTATCCCAGCCAGGGCTCAAATTGGTGTGGTGGAGTGTCCACGAGCCAGAATATCTCAGCCAGGGCTCAAATTGGTGCGGTGGAGTGTGTGCGAGCGAGAATATCACAGTTTTGATCTGACCCGTGACTCCTGCACAGCCATGCCCGATATGGAGAGTTCCAGGCGGTCTGGTTTAACAATCAGAGCAGTACGGGCGATTTCAAACAGACAGAACCGCTCAGAACAGTGCTGGACATCATCTGCCAATTCACAGCATTTGATTTGCTCTCCATACCAAGTCACGCTTTTCTGGGCGTGAGAAAACGGCTATATTTGGCAGGGATAAGCAGGCACTCGACCGATTTAAGCTTTCCGCTTCAAACCTTAATTGCGAGCCAGAGTATCCCAGCCAGGGCTCAAATTGGTGTGGTGGAGTGTCCACGAGCCAGAATATCTCAGCCAGGGCTCAAATTGGTGCGGTGGAGTGTGTGCGAGCGAGAATATCACAGTTTTGATCTGACCCGTGACACCTGCACAGCCATGCCCGATATGGAGAGTTTCAGGCAGTCTGGTTTAACAATCAGAGCAGTACGGGCGATTTCAAACAGACAGAACTGCTCAGAACAGTGCTGGGCATCATCTGCCAATTCGCATCACCTAGCTGCCACTTCAAAAAATGAGTGGCCAAATTGGCCGGAAATTTTTTTTGGCCAAGGCACGGCCTCAGCACTTTTTTCATTTATGTGGCCATATCCACCCAAAAATATGTTCAGCTCGCTCAGTTTTAAATTGGCAAAGCAGATCTGTGCAGACAAAAAAACCTAGGGGGAAAACCTGGGTAAAACTGGGGCCCAGAAAATTTCAAGCATGAATTAAAAAAATGGGTTTCTTTTTGTGAGACACTGAAGTTTTCATGAATTCATGAGGTTTTCAATAGTTTGGCCCGTACTTTACTTCATCATTGCAACATTCTAATTTGCCACTACTCCAAAGCAGACTGATAATTGGTATTAGCGCCAGTTTGGCGCTTGAGGAAAGTTTAACGCTGAATGATATCCCGGGAAAAGCGGAGTTTGGCTTTGTGTACACTTTTATAGGCGCGCGCACGCTTAAAGTTGATCATGGGGCCAAAAGCCCCGAGAAAGCGCCGTTTATTGAGCGCTTCCAAAGGTCTGGACCCAGCGCTTCCAAAGCCTCAGGCCTGATCTCCCAAAAGCGGAGTTTAAAAGCTTCAGACAGACATGGATAATTTTATAAAGAGAGAGATGATGGTGATTGTCCTCATGGTATTCCTCGCGGTTTTCAGGCCTCATAAATAGCTTTAGACGTGGTAGAATGAATACACACATAAAAGAGACAGGTTGTGCAAAGGCGCACGAAAGCTGCACGGCGCATAAGGTCTTTTCATACGGCTTTTTTGTTTTCGCTCCAGTCGTGTAGGGCATGCTATTTCACAATCTTGGTAATGTGCAAGTGCGAATGAGGGTATTTCCGCATGCGGCTTTGCACAACCTCTCTAATTTGAGAGGTCGAAGGACTTCCTATGCGCCTCCACGAATAAATCAAGGGAGACCGAAAACACCCCTTTAATCAAAAAATTGTTTACAGCCCTTTTCGGAACTTAGGGCGCGGCGTGTTTTTTTTCTGTTTTTGGCAAGTTTTCACGAGAGTAGCTGCATGAGCTTAATTCTCAACCGTAGCAATACCACCCAGATTGACGTAGATTTTTGATACGACGCACTGCAGGGTATTCTGGAGGGCTGAAAATACCGGGATAGTCAATATGTTTAAATTAAATTCATAGCTGGTAAGGGTATTGGTTTGATATTCTCCGTAGCGTAGTGTATGATGCAGCAGAACCACAGGTCCCATTGACTAAGTGCATCGTATCAAAAATCTACGTCAATCTGCGACGCTTTCTGCTCGCAGACAACCGAAAACACCGAATTTTGACCCAGCAAATCATTTTGTGGTACTGGTACTGCAAGACAAATCAAAGATGCCAAGCCCTCCGCATTTTCAATGCGGATCTGATGAGCCTATTTCCGAGGCAAATGGTTGAGAATTGAGCTCATGTCAGCCATTCTCATGAGAACTTGCCAAAAACAGAAAAAACACGACGCGCCCTCCGCACGGTGATGTAGCTCAAAAATATATAAAAAGGTTTAACTGTTTAGTTTTAGTTTGTTTACCGTTTGCAACCCCCCCGTAAACTAAATGAAAACATGAACCGTTTTATTGGTTTAAACCTTTAAGAAACGAAAACAGTTGGAGCCTTAGCTTACGTACGGCAGACCCAGATGGACACACATTGGATATTTTGCCGAGACGCGTTTAGAGTCTAGACGCGTGTGATGCGTTTAAACGCGTGTAACAACATCACGATTGTGTCTTCTGCTTCCCATCTCCGCATATGCCGAGGGCCTCGCCGAACCCAATTTTTGGGCTATTTTGGACTCGAGCACAGCTTCATTCGAACTTTGGCTCTGACTTTTTCCAAAATCGTGCTCCGATATACTAGCTGTCGGAGAAAGTGATGGCCGGTGGCCGTTCTCACCATTCTGACACTCCAAACAACTTATGGAGGGAAAATATGAGTGAATAGAAGATATTTGGTTATGCTAGCAAAATGCCAAAAAAGGAAATTATGAAAATATAACACATTTTTGCTCAGAATTTGAAACCGACTTTTTGGGGAGTGTTTTTATGTAAGATCTGATTCCATAGCCGAAAAGTACTCGTTAAGTAGTGTAGAATACCACTTTGAATCATATTAATACCTTGTGATTTGAGCTCACAATCTCAGTCAGAAGATGGTCATTTTCAGTGAAAATAGGCAAATTTGAGCAAAAAATGGCAAAAATGACCATCTTCTGACTGAGATTGTGAGCTCAAATCACAAGGTATTAATATGACTCAAAGTGGTATTCTACACTACTTAACGAGTACTTTTCGACTATGGAATCAAATCTTACATAAAAACCGTCCCCAAAAAGTCGGTTTCAAATTCTGAGCAAAAATGTGTTATATTTTCATAATTTCCTTTTATGGCATTTTTCTAACATAGCCAAATATCTTCTATTCACCCATATTTTCGCTCCTTAAGTTGTTTGGAGTGCATAGGTAGTCAGAATAGTGAGAACGGCCACCGGCCATCACTTTCTCCGACAGCGAGTATTTTGCTCATCCCTCGATTTTACCCGAACTTTACTCTGACCTCAGGGCTCAAAATCCGGAATTTTACCCGAGCCAGGGATCCGACCTACCAAGGGATAATTAGGGCTCCTCGCCTACCTTACTGAATACTGGATACTGAGGGGACTTTGAAAACACGTCACGCGTTTGAAAATGTAATGGATTGCGGTGCGGGCAATGGGGTCACGCGGTTGAAAATGTAGCTGCGGAAGAATCAAATTCGGTACACCAGTTAGTGCTGGCTAAAATTGGTCAATGGAAATTACATCCGCCCAATTTTACATGTAAACAAGACATGCCTTCGCTTCGCTCCGGCAGTCTGATTATGTTGATGGCTGCAGTGGACATCTATTGCAGTTTCAAAGAGTTTGTCGCACTCCGACATTGAATTTGAATAGGTGCTATTTGGTAGATAACACAGAAGAGCTCGTATGAAAAGTATGGACTGAATATACAATTAAAGATTTTGACGAACCACACTGTCCAACTCGGGCGACGCCTGACGTGGATACGTTACAGTGGCCCAGACGCGGTCAACACAATTCCGAAGAGGATCGTACCTTGATCAGAGTCGCATAATCTTGACAGCGCCAGCGATTACATTCAGTGAATTTGAATGATCTTTGAGACTACAAAGTTCAGACTTACGAGTATCCTTGAAAACGCTACAAAGGTAGGTTTTGTATCAGCCGCTATTAAATCAGCAATGCTGAGTAGTGGCTACCTGGCCGCTGAGGTCTCCAACGGCATTCGCCAAGTCTGCGCGAGCAATCTACACAAATGTTGTGAATGTCAACCCCACTCTACGCACCGATTTGAAGCTGAGCCAAATATTTCCATTCACGCAGCCTCGCTCCCGCCATTTAACATTCACCGCTGTCCTCCACATAATATAAAACGTCCCTACTGCCCGCAAAAACAATTCCTCAGGTTACTCAACTCAGGTCAACGTAAATACTCACCTCCGGCCTCGAAGATACGCATCCCTAGTCGGCCAGTATCCCCTGTTCTCCCCGTCCGTCTCCCGCTCCAAATCGCACACCCCAGGCGGCATCCTTATTCCCCTCGCCTCCCGCTCCTGCTCCCACTCCTTCACACTCGGCGCCCAACAGTCCACGAATCTATCACGAAATTGTACGAACTCAATCCCAATCTCGTATCCTCATACACCCCTAGCACATATTGGTGAATCCCTCCGCAGCTCAAGTATATCGTTTGCGCTCAGCGGTAGTGAGGTCGAAGGAGAGAGCGGAGGTGCGCACATCAAGAGCGAAGAGTGTGGGGAGAAAGCCTGCAAGGTCGTTGAAAGCATGAGTGGGCGTGCTGAGGAAGAGGGAGGTCACATAGAGAAGCTGGCGCCGCGTTGGCGCTGCGTATGTCTTGGCGCCCAATTAGCTTAAATTCGTGTGCCGACGAAGAGCTCACCTAAATTGGCTCTTTTCCTCGGTCATGAGGCATTACTTGAGGTACACCCAATCGGCAAAACCTCCGGCCCGAATCCCGTCGTGTCCCCGTCAACGACTGGGCGTGGAAGCCCGGAGGAACGCACCCTGGTTCGGTCTCCCCGCATTGCGGCGCCAGTGGCAAATGACGAACGCAAAAACTGTGTGCGAGACAGTCTGAAAATGCACACATTGAACGACTCACCGGGTAACATGCATCCTTCCCAAATGGCCCAACGAACGTCCGGATCGTTCGCGTCAATCAATGTCGACGGCGGGAGGATTTTGTGTGTATTTGTGCATGATGCACAGCTACTTCAGAGCGACGAGACGTTGAGGATTGGTAGGTAGTGGTGGGGGAAGGAAGCGAGGAAGATTGACGGACGGCTCCCTTTTGTACGGCTTTTTACCGCCTGGATGTTGGCCGCATGACGAGGGAATCGACGTCAGAGCGCGGTAATATCCGAAAGCGCCCAGGGCGCTTGAGTTAAACCCTGATGTTGGAAAAAATAGCCCGCCTTGAGGCGACCAGAGGAGTGGAACATCAGCACAAATATGTACAATGTGATTCATGGGATCTGCTTAATATACGAGTAATTACAGGGCAAAATACATATTTTACATTAATCCACACAGAACCCCTTCTGAGGTGACACGGATGGCGGACACATTTGAGGATATCTCGTGAAGTGGCAGCCAATGTTTACATCCTTTATAATATTTTTTTGCACCCCTAATGAGTGCTGAGGAAGAGCCATAGAAAATTTAACCACTGGCGGCTCAACTGTTGTAATATTTTTCGCATCTGGGCAGGCAGTTCTGACTCCACAAGGCCATTTTGCTTTTTCTCATTCAAAAGTGGAATGGGTACGGATTTCTCGTTCGAGTTAGGTTCCTTGGCATGGAATGAGTGCTCAGGACGAGCCATGGAAAATTTAACCACCGGCGGCTCAAGTGGTGTAATATTTCTGTATTTGGGCATGCAGTTCTGACTCCACAAGCCCATTTTGCTTTTTCCTCGTTCAAAAGCGGAATGGTTACGGATTTCTCGCTCGAATTAGGGTCCTTACCAAGGAATGAGTGCTCAGGGCGAGTCATGGAAAATTTAACCCCCTGCGGCTCAAGTGCAAGTTACAGGTAAGTGAATTAATCTCCAAAACCATAAAGAGTATGTCCGCTCTTTCTGAGGGCGTAGACAACATCCAAGGCAGTCTTTGTCTACCCTCGGGAGCCTTGCGGGTGGACAGGCCCATTAAAGGTGGACAGGTATTGTGCACAGCAAAAACAATTGTGTCTACCCTTAGGAGCTTTGTGGGTGGACATACCCATAAAAGGTGGACAGGTATTGTGCACAGCAATAACAGTCATGTCTACCCTTAGGAGCTTTGCGGGTCCTCGTACACATAAATCTCTCTGGCATCGGGTTCTGCGTTAATGTACACCTCGCCTTCCTGTACAATCCGTGGATGGTGATGGGAAATTCGTTGACCAACCCGGAGGCGCGCGGGATGGGTGGCGCGGCCATGCCACCGGTGACTGGGGCTGTCCCTGGGCTTCCCGTGCCAGCCGCTTCATGGGCGACGGCATAGTCGTGAACGACAGTCAGAGCTGCCACCTCGGTTTTTATCTTCTCCTTACTACTGGGGAATTCGTTGGCCAACCCGAAGGCGCGCGGGATGGGTGGCGCGGCCATGCCACCGGTTACTGGAGGGCTTCCCGTGCCAGCCACTTCATGAGCGACAGCAGAGTCGTGAGCGACAGCAGAGTCGTGAGCGACAGTCAGAGCTGCCACCTCGGTCTTTGTGTTCTCCATACTCTTCCAGAAAAGGGGGGATAGACCCTGACGGGCACCAAAATTTGAGTTTCCGACATCTTACAAGATGCGTGGGTCCAGAGCGGATGGCTGTGTCCCACGCGCGGTAGCTGCCATCCATGTCAATCCGCTTTGTTGTTGGAGGGATGATGTCGACCCAGCTACTGCGGCGGGCGCGGGTTATGTGAGGCTCGCTCCTAAGGCAAGTGATCAACGAACCACCGAAGAGAATGTACGTTACGGTTGCCTCTTACAAATCATAGGATGCCATATAGCATCACGATGAAGGGTCAGAAATTTTGAAAGGGAATGAATGAACAGGTCCCAACCTAACGTGCACCAGTGTGTCGGAACGGTTCCGACACAGTCCAACTGGGTGATGCTACAGCAGCTCTCTTTTGTTCATTGACCTTGCAGACCTCAAATATACGATAAAAGGTCAGAAAATTTGAAAGTGAATCTGCTGCTGCACCAGTGTTTCGGAATGGTTCCGACACCGTATAACTGGGTACTGTGTGGAACCATTCAATAACAAGCAATGGACACCCTTAAGGGCCCATACTACCATATGTAATGTTGTTTGTTCCTGCAGCTCTTACCATATAAGGTGCGTGGGATATTTACATAAGCGGCAAATTCGAGGCTATCTAAAACTTAAACCATGCCCAAATGCAAAGTAATGCATTTCTGCATTCGAAAAAAATCGGATTATAAAATAGTATACTGCTCCATCAATAAGAGATATTTCGAGATTCTGAGACCAGGGACTTCTTCTAGTAGGTCAAATATGCTGTTTCCTGGCTTTAGTTTGTGACCTAAGGTTTTGTGGCCAGAGCCTTGCCGATGTCACACTTTGATCACGTGAGTAAACTGATGCAAAAATTCGCAAAAATTCGCTATTAAATCGCCCGAACAATGTATACATGGTCATTTTTGTGCGTCCCGGCTTCAATTCAATGCCTAGATGCTTGTGCCCGTATAATCCCACCCACGTTGCGGACCCTGGTCCAAGTGCTGTACTGACATGAACCATATGGAGAATCGGGGTTCCTTTCGGCCCGATGGTGGAAACATTCGTGGATTTGGATCTGTGTATGGGGCAGTTTCGGGCCCGGCCGTGTCTGACCTGATATATAAAGAACCCTGTTCTCACTCAGCGGAGCCCCATAGATGCTTGCGTTCCCCTGTGGACAAACATGGTTGAACTGACGAACTTTCGCAGCGGGGAATCTGAACTGAGGAAAATTCACTGCTGGCAGTCTTAAGTGACGAAGAATACCTCAAATGTGCCTAATTTACATGGGGTGACTAACTTTCGCAAAGTTAGCCGAAGTGACGAAGTAACGAGGGTGGTATAGACTCTCCGGAGGCCAAGAGAGGCCGACAAAAGCAGAAAAAGAACGAGAATAGCAGGACTCCTGACGTCTCAAGATTATCAATCAGGCCATACTAGTGGTTCCGAATGTCCCCATTTTGTCCCCATTACTCTCCCCCCTGCCCTCGAGACAGGGCCATCTCGCAAACGTACCCACATGTCCGAGGAGCATAAACGTCGCAATCGAATCTCCGCACAGGCGTCGCGCGACCGCAGGAAGGCCCAGCTTTTACACCTCGAGCACCAGGTGACGGAGCTTGAAGAAATGAACGGACAGCTGCGCGTCGGACTAGTTGAAGTAACCCTACAACTTGACTACCTTACAAAGTGAGGGACGGTCGACTGGTCCCACCTAGCCTGCTTCCTAACTCAACATCTTTATCTTGCAAACTTCCGCGGCGCTCGGTAGTGGCCAAGTAAGTATGTCTTATAAGTATAGACTTTCACGCTTTACTGACTCAAACCTGGAAATATCCACGGATATCTTCGGTGTGCGACCATGTTGTCGCTGAGATGGGAGTGGCGGCAGCCCCTTCCCAAAGGCGGACGGCGTCTTCCCAGCGCCAATCGATGGCGTATCTGGCGGGTTTGGCTGTGGCACTCGGGTAATGAAAGATAAGCATACCTAGAGCACAAGAAACCGTCTTTGTCTTGGAAGAAAAGAACTACGCGGCCTGCATCTTCGCTGTGTACCTTCCGAACGGCGAGAAAATTATAGGCCTTCGGGGGATGCAAGGAGTACCGTACTCACCTCTGCCATATGGGTTCCACGCATTGCATCGGCCTGTGCAAAGCTCGAGACATGCCAGCCCTGTCCGTGAAAGCAGCTCATTTGGTGAATGACGTTGTCTTCGGTCTGGTAAAATATCGCCCGGTTGGGGGGGGATCCCCACTAATAATAAGGAGGGAGGGGTTGATTTATCACACCCTTCTATGAAAAAAACTAGCTTACAGACATGCCACATAGTGTGCTTGCAGCAGCACAGCTGCCTTTCAGTGTGCCTGGAAGGAGATTGAGTATTGCACCCCACTCCATTCCAATGGACCAAATGACGCGAACCGTGGTACCATCCATGAGCTTCAAGGGGCGAATTTTGGTCCCTCCCGATGGTGTTCCCATTCTGGTCGAGGCATTCTTCATGGATATTACCGTCCCCACTTTGACTATAGACGCACATGCCCCCAGGCCAAGGAGTCATCGCAAGGGTGGCCGTGCGCTATGTAGGGAGATATTCAACGCGGTCTCCTTGGGACGGTGGTAATACTTACAGTTGGAAGAGGGCTCGGGGACTTTGATGACTGGGCCGCATCAGGCACCACAAGCTGCGATGTTGTAGTCGCGTCCGGCGTATTGTCGTATCCAGTGACTGTCGTTGATATGGAGGAGTGTGTCCCCTATCCCTGACAAAATTCAGCTCAGTACACTCCCTGTGTCACACTTATAAAAAAGTAACAAACCAAATGTCCAATATGAGCCAAGAATCGAGCAACAGCTTGAACCAGCCACCGCCGCGTCAATCCCTAGATTCCCGCTACCTTTAGGTACGGGTTCTTATAGTGGTCGCGATCAAAGTGCTTTTTGGCGGAAGATCACATTTTTGTCATTGCTTTTTGCGTAAGCACGTTTCCTCCCAGCCAAAATGCTTCGGCTCCCTTCGGTTGCCGAAGGTTGCCGTTGCTCACCCCATAATTCTGCTTACCATTTTAGCCCTGATGAGGTCCGACGTCGGACGACTCGGATCTTCATGCCACGTAGTACGAGTCCTTTGCTTCTTCATTGCTCTCCTCCCACTCTGACGAACATGGGCTCCACAATGGCGGCGACTGCTACCTTCCGCAATATGCCTTTGTCAACCACCGTAAACTATGATGTTGAGAGGTCTCTTCTTTCTTTAGACTGGGTTCTGAGTTCTGGAATTCGCGCTCGATATACTCTGGCTGCCGGAATCCTTAATGAATTCCGTCTTTAGCCCTCAAATGGATCTCTGTTTTGTCTCCCCTCTGCTCTATGAGCTGGTTCTTGGCCGGCACTGGATCCAATATAGTTGTGATTCTGTTGCCGATCCTCGCTTCTTCCTCTCCTCGGGCATCGCTGATCTTCGGCTTCCACAAATGAGTATTTCATTAGCCTGCCTTTGATTTTGTTGCTAATTCTTGTGAGTTTATCCCACTCCCCCTCGAACAGTCCCTACGGATTCTGACATGGCGGATCTCGACTTTCAGCATGTTGCCCCTAATCTCGGTACGTGCCAATCCAGCACTTCCCTGTGTAGACCAGCGTCTTTGCCGCTGTGCATCCACTTCTGCTATCCCGATGAATAACACACATATAAAATCTTCGAATATTATCCATGATATCTTTCTCGGTCACCATTCTACGCGTGTGGGCACGAACTCGAAATCTGTGTTTCAAATTCCGTGCGGCCATCCGAGAAAACTTAGCTACTATATTGTATGCCTCGTCCTCGTCTTCTATTGCAAATTTCTTTAGCTCATTTTAAAGCCATCGTAAGCCTGTCCTTGTGGCCATTGCCGCTTTTCACCGTATCAAACTCCCCGAGAAGGTCAACGTTGAGGAAATACGGATGGCAATTGCAGAGCACATTATCTCTGGCCACTGTACACAATTCTCTGATAGACATGCATCCTCTTCTCTTCCCCCGGGGATATCTCTTCCAGATTGTGCAGATGTCTGTGATGAACGTCGTCTAAATTCCATTCATCCTGACCTCCAAATCCATATCTTAAGTGCACTAAATGGAACTAAGCTGAACTCATTACCGCTTCGACGTCCTGCTTTCTGTTTTAAAAATTGAGTACCACAATTCGGAATCTGTTCGGGACCTGAGAAGAAAGCTGAAGAGTGACGTAGGTGAATTACGAAAAGGCAAACGCGTAGAACGAGATGCTGAGAGGCGTGCGGTAGTTGATCAGTTGCCCAAAGCCGACGCCTGCCATCGCTATAATCAGGAAATCCGCAACATTATCGCTTGAATGGTTCTGCGGTCTTTGAAATATGAAGTCATCAATATTTTTCGTGATCAAACATCTTCTGAAACTCTTTCCACGTTAACTTGTGCATCATGCACTGAGTCAATCCCCTCCGCTCCCATTGCTCCTTGTCTCTCTGCTTCAGCGCCCAGATCTCAGATCAAATAAAGACTTTGTACTCAACCAGTACAAATGGCTTCATCCGGACTGTATTCTACCCCCAATGCATACAATGAAGGCCATCTTCGAGATATTCTTGTCGACCTGATGACGTGTCCTTTCCTTCTGACGGTGGTTCTCCTACCTTTTCACCCTTATCTCTTAAAAATAATAAAACCCCTCCCTTGTCTCTCGCAAACAAGACATTTCTTGGTCCAGTACCCCAAGAACTAAAAGACCTAACTGTCATCGAAGAAACCATGATTGCACGATGCTGTTCAAAATGCTGGATTATCCAACTGAAGGAAGAGAACCAGGATCTTACTCTTAGTTCAACTCGACGTGGCGTGAAAGGTCATATTATCAGCAACCGTCAAAACTCCTCCAACTCCAGAATGGCTACGTGACCAATCAAAACCTTGAGCCGTTCCAAGAAGTCTCGTGCTTAATTAAATATCTCCGTACTCAATGGCCAAACTCTTTTAATCCTACTAACCTATAGTCGCAATAATGTACATAGTTTCCTTGTCGATTTGATTCTCTATAATTGAATCTAATGTTTTACACGAGTTTGTGATCCGGCTCGCACCAGGTAGCGGGCCTTGCCGCTTGTCGGCCTTACCAGCTTTATATCGCTGGATGGACCCCCAAGGCTGCACCACCGTCAGGAAAATCGTGCAGAAAGAAATTCCCCAGTAGAAGAATGGCTGTATCCGGCGCAGGAAGAGCTTATTGTGCGAGTGTTGGATGGTCAAGATGTGCTATTGTGCATGGCTACAGGAGGAGGGAAGTCTGCCATCTTCGCTGTTCCCTAGGCCTGTGGAGGAAGGTTTGGGTTAGTACCGGCAGGCGAGAGACATTCATGATGGCAGGGGCGAGAGGGAGGGATGCGGTGAGGGTGAGATCATAAGCACGAGGGGAGCGTCGGCTGCGGGGGTTTGAACACCGCGCATCCTTCACCCAAAGGGCAGACGAAAAGTCGCGAAAATATTTTACACCATCATCTGCAAAAAAGAGATGAGGTTTGACATCAAACACAGTCCAAATCAGGGTGCAAGTCCTCAGATAAGTTCAAACACAACCATTATCACTTATTAGGGCCTGATCGTGTGCACTAGAATCGCGTTAGAATTGCCTTAGATTCTAAGAATAGGACCGGCCGGGTAACATCCGAGCGGAGGCCCCCGATCACCCGTGCTGGGCTATGTATATAAGTATGGAATAATAGAATGTACCGGCGCGGCATTTCATGCGGGATCGCGGCGCGAATGTCGCCCGAGTACCATCGCAGCATTGATCAATGATGGGGATTGCGATCCGATTTGCGGCATCGGCATCCTCCGGCAATCATCCGGCTGCTGGGCTGATCCGATAGAATGGCCCATTCTATAATTGGATTCTAATGCAATTCCAGTGGGATCTGGGCCGATGCAAACCCTCCAGGCCCGCTAGAATACCTCCTCGTAACTAGCAGAATGAGTGAATGAATGATCAAGATACAACCAATTTCGGTGCCTGCGGCGGGACGGGCCACACATATTCCACTCAGATGATGATGAAATGGGGCGGAACCTAGTCCACACCGTCAACCGGGTGCCGTTGCAGTGAGTTGTTCCGCCGCAGGCACGGAAATTGGTTGTGTCTTGATCATTCATTCACTCATTCTGCTAATTACGAGGAGGTATTCAAGCAGAGCTTGCCTCAGCCTGCATCCCACTAGAATCACATTAGAATACAATTATAGAATGGGCTACATTCTATCGGATCAGGCCCGGCAGCGGGATGACTGCCGGAGGATGCCGATGCCGCAAGTCGGATCGCAAACCCCATCATCGATCAATGCTGCGATGGTACTCGGGCGACATTCGCGCCGCGATCCCGCATGAAATGCCGCGCCGGTACACTCTATTATTCCATACTTATATAGCCCAGCACGGGTGATCGGGGGCCTCCACTCGGATCTTACTTGGCCGATTCTTTTCTTAGAATCTAAGGCAATTCTAACGCGATTCTAGTGCACAAGATCAGGCCCTTTACTGAGTTCACAAAACGGCAAAGTTGCTCAGAATTGCTCTGGCGTGCTGAGGGAATGGCATCGTATGTCAAGTTTGATGATGGTCACGCGACTCGGATTGTGCGACCTCATTCGCGCTCCAGCGTGGTCAAAACCCTGGGAATTTCGATGATCCCGCTTGAAAAGTTGCTCAGAATTGCTCTGGCTTGCTGCAGGAAAAGCACCGGCATTTTCGACGTTCCCGCGTGGAAAGTTGCTTAGAATTGGGCTGGCTTGCTGGGGGGAAAAGCACTGCAGAACCAATGATAGATTTCAGCGACTCCGGCAGGTGGTCGACATTAACAGCCCATGCACATCAATATCCTTCGAGGAAATTAAGAACTGGATACTAGATATATGATGTGTTTTTATACATGCTTTTTTGGCTTTGGCCAAATAAAGCCAAGCCAGAGGCGCCAAAACACCTATTTTTATTGCGGGCAAGCCGAAACCGCCGAAAACTTTATGTCGGGACTTTGCCTCTGGGCTTTTTTTCGGGGGAGCAAAGTCTTATCCGGAGGCCGAAGCTTTGCCAGAAAACCGAATCTCTCTCTAAAAAAATGCATAAAGGTGGAGTGAGCAGGACCGTTGAGTAGGGTGGTGCTCGTATGATGATCAAGAGACTACCCGTGCAGAGCTCGCGATCACTGCAAGGAGGTAGCCTATGCTGGCAAACTCCGATGTGAGGAAAAGAGGGTGAGGGGCGTCGGAAGTAAATTATTGGCATCTATGATCGGCACGGCCGCGGGTGGAATGAGTCCCAGAAAATGTTCGATATCCAAGGGGACCGCAAATACAACTGATATCGAGGTGGCTGATTCGGAGGTGGCGAAGGCGGACGATAGCGGTGAGGTCGATCTTGGACATTTCGTTTCCCCGTTCTATCATGCAGGTTCATTTTCAGAAAGACTCACGAGTGCGAGGGTCCATGAGCATACCGTGCAATACCAGATGCAGATACGTGAGATATCCTCCCAGATGCCGCAGATATCGTGAGATACTGGACTCATCGGAGGAGACATCAAACGGTGGTTCCAAGGTCAATCTGCGCGTGCGAAAGGGAATAAGTCTCCGAAACTCGTCGGGACTCCACGCTAGGTATAAGGAGTCAAGATCCCGGGTAGAGAGCTGGTACCGGTCGTCGTCGGAGGGGCTCAACGTCAGGCCTATCAGAACGAGGTTTCGGAGACTAGGGACTGCAGAGAGGATGCCCATGAAACTGGAATACGACGAGAAGTGGCAGTTGGTCAGGGTGAGCTCGATGAGCGAAGGTAGACATGGGAGTTGGCTAGCCAAATAAAAGATTTTAAGGGAACGCAAATACTTGAATCTGGGTAAAATATCCACGATGATTTGATCCCTCGATATATCCAGATGACGAATAGTGGATGGCGTTGTAGCAGTCTCAAGTGGGGGTGAAAACCGCGAATTCGGCTGCATTTTTGGACCGGATACGCATAGTGAGGTGGTGGCGACTGAAATGAAGCCATCCATGGCAGACCAGGCTGCATGAAAGAAGGTCCGCCCGGCCGCCCGACTCGCTGAGCTGCTCGATAACGAGGCCGCTAAGTTCAAGTGGAAGTCTCGGGGAGGACAGACTTTGTTGTGCGGCGGCGATGGGCCAAGCGTCGTCTTCCCCTTGTATTGTTGGTGGCTCAGGTGGCTCCGCGTGGCCACCCCGCTCCGAATCGACATCATCAGGGAAAAGGGTCATGAGTCCGTAGCGCTCCGTAGCTCAAATACCTGTGGTAGCCCCGTTGACAAGTCCCCCCTTACATAGCGCCCGGTAGCTATCTGCCTAGGTCTGGGAGCCGCCCGTAGCCATCACACACAGCCTTGTAGCCGTCAGTAGCGCTTGGTAACTCACCATTTCAGCAAGCTACAGATCCGGGGATCTACACCTATGCCGGAGCGAAGCGAAGGCATGTCTTGTCCGGGGAAGTGGTTTGCCGTATTGTTCGCGTGCAATACTTACGTGAACGTCGAACTTAGATTGATGTGTCACTTCGGCGATGACAGCCAGCTGACAGCGGCGCTTTCAGGGTCTCGAATGAACTGCTGTAGATCGCTCGGAATCCAAATTAGTCGGATCTCCAGCATGCATCAGACTTTTGACAAATAGCTTGTGAGCTTGTACAAGGCCAAACAAGGCCATTCAAGGTCAATCAAGCTCGCAAGCTCACAAGGCCACAAGCTGAGTCCCAAATCTCGACAAGCTCAGAAAATTTGCAAAATTCTGTTTTTTTTTTTTTTTTTCAAGGGTTGCCAAGGGCTTGATTGCCGATTTCCGTGGGGTGATTTTTCATGTTTTGACTTTTTTGACCTTGTGAGCTTGTCGACAAGCTCACAAGGTCAAACAAGCCACAAGTTATTTGTCAAATGGCTGATGTGGTGCCGATGAGCTGGAGGATAGTAGGATGGTGCCCAGCGCGACTTGATAGGTGGACTGCCGCATTGTTCATGCGCAGTACTTACGTGGGTGTCAAACTTGGATTGACAGTGGAGTTCTTGTTCAAATCGATGATGGTGGTCCGCTGTCACAATGACCGGGGTGATGTTGGTCCGCACGATCATGTAGTATGGGGGTCTGATTTCTGGCAGATTAAACTCTACTATAATTTGGACGAGTTCAGAATGAAATGTTTGATGGCCTCGCTCGCTCAAATATGCGTGTTTTTTTGTTCATGTTTAAAAAGCGGTGACCAAGGCCTCGTCACCGCCACACATTTACTCGGGTTTTTTTTTAATGTCTTTCAGCTCTGACGCATGTTCTGCTTGAGAATAACGACAGAGGTCACTTGTCGCTGGATGATTTTTCCTATGCTGTTCTTTTGTGCAGTGATGGATGCTCTTGCGGAGGTAACATATGATACTGTGTCATCAAAACAATATAAAGGGTTTGCTTTCACCGGGGGCAATTGGGCAAAATCTCCTGCAAAAATCATATTCATGCCGCCGAATGCCTCATTCGGTTCGTTAAGGGCAAGGGCCAGTTTCGCACTGATTGCGTACATTGCCGCACAAGATACCATAGAGACTTGGTCTAGAAAAATGTATTCGACACCTCTCAAGCGCTCTTGAACTTTCCGAATACCAACACCTTCGGTCCGCTCACCTTCCATCCCGTCAACGATGCCAAGGATGGAATGATATGTACTTCCATTTATCAAGGCAGCCGATGTCCCAGTGGGAACAAGGATCAAAAACCTGTGAGCTTCTCCGCGATCAACAAAGAACTTTTCTAAGGCTTTTATCACCTGAGATTTTCCCGTTCCGCCCACTCCTCCTAGATACATCCTCAATGGTGATGGGCTATCAGCTATTGCATGATTTGCAACAATTCTGAAAGCACGGTCCTGGTCCTTATTCAGGGAAAACTCTGTAGATACTTTTTGAACCACCTTTTGAGCTTTCTTGTTCTTTGCCTTGAAATATTTTGTAAAGTAATAAGAGTCTAATATTGTCACGTCGTCAACATACCCAGGATCTTTCGCTATTCGCCTTTTCTTAACCTGTGTAAGGGCATACTTGTATTTGGACTCCAGAATCTGCTCTCTCATGCGCTATCTTGATCTTCCATTGGCTCCCTGACAAGTGTATGCCGGGCTTGAAACGGGACGGTGCAGTCTCTGGTTCCGTCATACGCTTTGTCCACCCACTAGCGGTCACTGAATCCTCTATTCGCTTCATCAATTCCTGTCAAGCCGCGTATTTTGGTCCAATGACATCGTCTTCCTCACTATGATCCAGTAAAACATCTTCACCGTAATCACCGTGCTCTCGATCGGATTCCATTTCATTTTCTGGGTAATGACGGCCAAAGCTCGGCAGTGCACTTCTCGATTTACGATCTTGCGCTGAAAAATCGTCGCGTGCATCGTTACATTCATATTTAATGTTAAAGTTTCGCATCAGTTTAATGGCCTTCGAAGTGAATGTGTGGTCTGTGAATGTCTCATGCCAATTGTGTCTACAGCATTTTTCAGATCTTTTCCACTCCTCCAAGGCTTAAATAGAGTGAGCATAGTACAACAATAGTACTCGCGGTCACCCTGATCCATGCGGGGGAATGTACCACCTACGAAATTAGGGACCATCCGTTCGAGATCACGTCTGTCGCACCGACATAATGTGTCTTATATAAAGGATGGGTCGGGGCAAAAGGATGAGCGGAGACTGCATCAGACCAATCCCCCACGGTTTCCTCGTGCGGCTCTTCACCCATGTCATCCTCCAGCCAGTCATCATCAGATGTAGGTATTCTAACGTCGGGCATGTCAACATCTACATCGGTATCCCTTTCTTTTAGACTCTGCATGAAATTTGCATACTGTTTTTTGGTTCGCTTCTTGCGAGTGGTCATTTGAAAGTAATCATATAGGCATGTATCATCGAATGATGTGGGCCGATGAGTGTAATCGTCCACATTGGATACACCCAAGTACTCGCTAGTTTTCATCAACAGAACCTTATCAGATTCATCTGTCGAGTCCGCTGCCACTTCATCTACCGTCAAACCGGCTTCCACTGGGAGGCCTTCCGGATTCTCAGCAGATGGCCAGCTTTTCTTAACCTCAAGCAGGTACGACCTCCACCAGAAAGGCTTAAAGTTCAGGTTCGTCTAGTGATCCGGATTTCCCAACAAATACAAAGAAGCCATTGGGCTTCCAATTTGAAGTTTCGATGTTAGTGAGTTCACCATTTGCATGATTAGTACTCTCGAGTTTTCACTGTTTTTAGGAGTTCCCCCTAGCCCGATGGTTTTGCGATTAAGTACAGCATTCACCGTGTCAAAAAATGTGATACAGCTTCAATGTGGCCTTTGTGACATAATCTGATATATATGCAACCACCGCCTTGATTGAAGTTCCCGAAAGCAAGCTCGTTACATCGGTATTGCATCTCAGGCAGTACGTCACGTCAGGGGTTACACAGTTGATCATTGGTTCCAACTTCTTTACGATGATAGACCCATCTTCAGGGATTAACTTCGGTATTGATGAATACCTCCCTCGGGAACCGAGAAGCACATGTGCCATCTTTTCGCAGGCAGCCTCTTACCTCAATCCTCATCTGAGCCATTGGCGGGCGCAACTGATTACTCATTGATGGATTTTTTTCCATGCTTCCAGTCACAATTCCGCTTTGACTTCTACCCCCACCATGGCCGAAGGAGGACGGCGCGACGCCTCGACAACCCGCCCAGGCGATATTGTGAACCAGGCCAAGCAGAAGCGCCGAACGAAAGATGAAATCGAGGCAGACAAGAGAGCGGTCGCTCTTGCGAAGGAAGAAAAATTGGCAGAAGCAGCTACGAAGAACAGACAAGGCGTGAAGCGCGCTGCCGCGGCCGTGCAGGAGCTCACGCAGCAGGATGAGCTTGCTCGAGCGACTGCTGCACGTCCTGATCTCGTTACAGCAGAGTGGCTGCTCAAAGAAAGTATGGAGCTCACGAGGGATCAACGGCCACTGTGTCATGGCTGCAGGGGAAAGGGAGGGAAGCGTGGGCTCCGGAATTGATGCGTCTATAAATGAGCTGCTCCCCGACGGCACCTCAAATGTCGGTCCAAGATAGCCACCACGTCCGATTCGTCACTACGTAGGATGTTGGGGATTCAGCAGATGGTGTGTAAGTTTGTCAGTTTGCGAGCATGTTCGTCCGCATGCCAATTTGGCACGTTCAAGCTCGTCGGATGGGAACCAGATGAGCAGAGACATTCCTCTCGCCTGTCCCGACCGCTGCCATCACTCCCATCAGAAGTTCGACCCGTGTTCGCCGAACCCCCCCCTTTCTGTCCTGAAAACACGACATTAGAATGTACATCTTCCCACCTGTGACGGCCACAACAGCAGAAAAAATCAGCTGCGTATCCTGGTTTGGTGCAAATTTGTTGCAGTTCACACGGTTCAATTTTCTCCGTAGTTGTCAACTGTCGAGCACAGCTGGCCTCTGCAAGTTTTTTTGGGGGGCTACATAGGAGATATTTGGACAACAGATCTTAATTCTCTCGTCGTGCCCCGACGATATGAAGGCAGCGGTGAAGGGACACAGCAGTTTCAAGTCTCGAACTAATACAGTTCAACTGAGCAGAAAGGGTTACATATCTATTTACAGCCTGCAGCTACATGTTTCAATAAGCCAAATGTCACACGATGAGGGTTCCGGGATAAATAACACACGGCGCTGAAATGCAGTTTAACGCGGCGCCGCGGTATTGTGAGAGTCATGCTTGCATGTATTGAACAAGTTATGCATTTACTGTGTCAATACGGAGAAGAGTCGACCTGCTGGGATGCTTTCAGAGCTTTGTTGCGACAAAGACATACCCCTAACTCACTGATAAATTTCAACAACCTCGGTCAGTACCCAGCGAAGAATTTACCCCAATTTACCGCCACTTATTGACGTCTTGTTTCCAACGCGTTCCACTGTGGGAGGAGTGCATAAATATTGAGTAAAACACAGAAGGTGGTGAGCAATCATCGCACCTGGAAACGAAATAATCCCAGTGCGGCTGCCCTGAGGCGTCGTCTCATCGTGGGGGGTGTTCGGCCAAGCTGCTGTGCTGAATGCGGCAGCCAAGAGGATGGTGCGGCATCTCACGAAGTCAGCGCCATGGAGTCAGGCTGAAATGTGGTGGAAGCAGCGTGAGACGTATATGCACTAGGAAACAGATCTGCCCGGAAACATCACTGAGCCGCGGTAATTGAAGCACCTGGAGGTAGAAGCGGGGCTGGGTTGCCGTAACCACCGGGATTGACAGGCGGTTCTAATAGGATTGACGGCAGTTGTGCCGTGTAATGCTACCTACCTACCTACCTACCTACCTAACGGGATTGACGCTGGGAACCGAAAATCACCCAACGCAGCCTGATTGACGTGCGGCGGGTGTCTAAAAAATGAGGAACACCAGAGTGAGCAGTGCAGCGAGAGCAGTGGTTTATCGTTCCGCTGCTGTTCCTGGCCCCCGTTCTCCCAGAAAAACAAGGAGTCATCCATCGGCTGTCTGTCAGAGAATTATTAGTATACGAGCACGGCGTGGAACCAATGGTGGCGGGGAACACACCGCGAAGGCTGTAAGAAAAGCGGGCGGCGGGGTGACATAATGGTGGGAGGGACGAAGCAGTCGGCACATCAACCAGAATGACGGAATCAGTCAGATGGCTTGCCGAATTGGAGTTTACGACGAACTTGCACCATGTTCTGACGAACTTGCACGCTCTTGATGGGTTTCCGACAGGTTCTGACAAACTTGTGTTCCCTTAGCTGCTCGCGACGAGCTTGCGCGATCAAACTACGAAGATCCTCCATCAAACTACGAGCTTGCACATCCTACGCAGCGACGAAGGTCTATACGACTCGTCACAGTGCCGCAACATTGCCGCTGAAGTCAACTTCAACTGCCGCCACACTGCCGCTGCAATGTCACATTGCCGCGCTGTCACGCCCTCCAAGTGCCGCCATACTGCCGCAGCATGCGGTAGACTGCCGCTGAAAATAACCCGACTGCCGCTGCAAAGCGCCAACTTTGCCGCTGCAGAGTGCTGCCGACTGCCGCTGCACAATGTTTGCTTGTATTTTGGTGCTGCAATAGTGCCGCAGAGTGCCGCTGCATGAAAATTATTTCATGTCCCAACGTCTCAGAAAATATGTTGTTCAATGCAGGGCACATGTGGAGCGATATATTGGATATAGTAGACTCCCCTGGCATATTTTAAAACACCAATTACGGTGGTATAAAGGAGTTCAACATGTGCCGCAGGTGCAACTGCCGCAGACTGCCGCGGTAGTGCCGCTGCCGCTGCCGCTGCATGCGGCAAAAGCACTGCTGCGGCAAAATCCCTTTGCCCAACTACCACCCTACGCAAATTATATTTTCATGAAACAACTTGGTGAACTAAAAGATATTCTCCAAAGACGAAGATGGAGCGCCAAAGGACAAAGATCCTTAAAGATGAGGTTCCAAAGACCAAAGATGCCTCTCCAATGACAAAGACTCCCAAAGACGGAAGACGCCAAAGACAAATGTGCTATTTTACTGATGTGCCTCCAACGAGGACGTTGGGCGTTGTCTGAGCTGGATCGAGGCGCTCATCGTCGTCGACAATGGGCTCTCTTCGCTGGCACGACGTAATTCGGATCACTCGGACTGATCTCCGATGCCGTACCGAGAACCGAAATGGTAGGGTATGGCTTGGTAGCGCAGTCCCAGAGCCATCTTCTGGTCCGTTTTTTTTGAAAATGGATAGCCCTGATCATTCTGAACAATTCAATCACTCTAACTGGCTTGCATTGAGGTCATGCGTTGGGTAGCAAGAACGCAACCGCGTCGTCGGCGTGGCCGACGACGGGCTCATGTATATTCAACCGCGGACCGCTAATGGGCTATTACAGTTTTTATTTTATTTTATTTTATATATTTTTTGAATGGAGGAATGGTGGATGAAACGAGGTCGAATAGAGAGAGATGGTATCAGGGGATTAAGCCGCTCATGCACGGTGAGCCATCCCCAAAGTGTAAGCGAAGGCGGGTCGCCCATAAATCATGCCCTGGAGTAGAATGGGATTTTTCCGGATGTAGATTTGGAATGTATCTGACGCCCAACGGCCCGCAGCTTGAATAATGTGGGACAGGGCGCCGGATTCTGCGAGACAGGTCGCGCCACCGGCGCGCATTGGTTGCCCTGCGATGGAGTTAGGGAAGAATTTACGGAGATGGCAATGAACCAAGAACGTGTTGGTACAGAGCCATTGGCGCCCAGCCAGAGCTGCGGGTGATAGGGGAAGAGTTTGTCCCGCGACATGAGATAGTCGCAGGTTCCCTTCGTTCGTCCGCCCATTCTCTCCATTTCCCTATTTTCCTTGTACCTTGAAGTGACCTATTTTTCTTCTTCGTGAGTGCGTTCGCGTTCGGTTACAGCCGACCAGATGGGCCGAGTTTCCCTTTCTTTTCACTTCACTTTCCTTATCTATCACTGACTATTTCTCTACTTCTCACTAACATTAATCAACCCGCCCGGCAGACCCTCCGGACGAGGACTGATTCACACCCCCGATCTTGGGCGCTATTCTTGTCCTTGTCGCACCTTTTAGGTTCGGCTCATCGCACCACCCCTGATCATGACCAACACTCGTGAACTCCACGCGCGCGACATTCAGACGAACGTCCTCAGGTCCGCGGTCGACGATGGGAAGGGTCTCGAGCAGAACATACTGTTCCATTTCGTTCAATTCGTACGGCACTTTGGCGTGTGACATCAAATCCAAAATGATCCTTTCGTATGCGGGCTTGCAAGCTGTGTGACTTACGAAAACTTTCGTATAAAACTGCCCCCTAGGGCCACCCGGAGCGAATTTTTGGTGTTAAATTGGTGAGAACCTTTCGTATTGAGCCCTTGTGACCCTGTGACCTGTTCATTCAAGAGTGGAATAAGTGCAGATTTTTTTGAAGAATTGTGTTCATGTGCTAGAAAGGTGTCCTCTGTGGGCTGAACACAAAAATTAACCACGGGCAAACTGAGTTGTGCGATATTTCCAGATTTGGCAGTATTTTGCTTCCTGTTCATTCAGAAGTGGAATGAGTGCAGATTTTTTCGACGGATTGTGTTCGAGTGCTCGAAAGGTGTCCTCTGTGTGCTGAACACAAAAATTAACCACAGGCAAACTGAGTTGTGCAATATTTCCAGATTTGGCAGTATTTTGCTTCCTGTTCATCCAGAAGTGGAATGAGTGCAGATTTTTTTGAGGAATTGTGTTTTTGTGTGCCCGAAAGGTGTCCTCTGTGTGCTGCACACAAAAATTAACCACGGGCAAACTGAGTTGTGCAATATTTCCATATTGGAAGTATTTTGTTTACTGTACGTTCATAAATGGAATGAACACGGATTTTTCGGGGGAATTGTGGTTGTGTGCTCGAATGGTGTCCTCTGTGTGCTGAACATAAAAATTAACCACAGGCGAACTGAGTTGTGCAATATTTCCAGATTTGGCAGTATTTTGCTTTCTGTTCATTCAGAAGTGGAATGAGTGCGAATTTTTTTGAGGAATTGTGTTTGTGTGCTCGAAAGGTGTCCTCTGTGTGCTGCACACAAAAATTAACCTCGGTGTGCAATATTTCCATATTTGAGAACTTTTTTCTTCCTGTTCCTTCAAAAGTGGAATGAGTGTCAATTTTTCCCTGGGATTGTGTTTGTGTCTGAAAAGAGTTCTCTGGGTGGTCGGCTGTGAGGATTTTTTCTCTCTCATCCTCTCATATGATATCCATCAGTAACACAGCACCGTCGCGGTACTTGATTAATTAATTATTCGGAATCGCGAGACCCTGCGCGGGGTCCGGAAGTTACTTCCCGAAAACGTATATAAGGCCTGCGATACTTTCCATTCATTACCTCCCACATGACAACCTCTCTCGTCGTACATACGATAAGCATGATATGATGTAAGCGAGAGTGGGCGCGACATGTTCCTTCCCTCGCAGTATGCTCATGTTTCTTTTTAGTGTATCATCTTCGCCACCGTCGGTCCGCACCTCTCCACCCTGCTCTCCACCCTCATGGTTGAAAGCAGGAGTCTGGGTTGAACGCGAGAGTGAGCGCGACAGCCGCAGGGCGTTTACTTGGCGACCTGTAAGTGCGACATACTCCTTCTCTCGCAAATATGCTTATGTTTCTGTTGAGTGCTGCTCTCGGCGCTCATGGTTGAAAGTGGGAGTCTGGGTTGAAAGCGAGAGTGAGAGCGATGGCTGCAGGGTGTATTTGGCGACCGTAAGCCGCCGATGGCTCTTGGACTTAACCACCACCATCTCTAGCAGATGTGGCCAGCCGGGGGTGTGGCATCCCCCGGTCTGTTGTTTGCTGTTAGAGATGGAGGTGGGGATGTTCCCTAGCCACTCTCTCCCTCCCTCCAGTCCCCCTATCTCGCATCGTAGGTGCCCACCACCCATGGCGGATGTGGCCAGGCGGGGCTGTGGCAAGCCCTGCTCTGTTGTCTGCCGCCAAAAGTGGTGGGCGGCCGTTCCCTGAGCGCAGGCGTCAGCAGCTCTGCAGTCTGCAGGGCGCGTATTTGGCGACCTGTAAGCGCGACATACTCCTTCCCCAAGTGTATCATTTTCAGCAGACTTCCCGACCAAGACCGTTCGGAACGGTTGCGCTCCTCCCCATCCTTCTCCATGCTCGTGGTTGAAAGTGGGCCTCTGGGTTGAACGCGAGAGTGAGCGCGACGGCTGTAGGGTATATTTGGCGACCTGTAAGCGGCCGATGGCTCTTGGACTCTAACCACCACCATCTCTAGCAGATATGGCCAGCCAGGGGTGTGGCATCCCCCGGTCTGTTGTTCGCTGCTAGAGATGGAGGTGGGGATGTCCCCCAGCCACTCTCTCCCTCCCTCATGTCCCCCTATCTCGCATCGTAGGTGCCCACCACCCATCGCGGATGTGGCCAGGCGGGGCTGTGGCAAGCCTGCTCTGTTGTCTGCCGCCAAAAGTGGTGGGCGGCCGTTCCCTGAGCGCAGGCGTCAGCAGCTCTGCAGCCTGCAGGGCGTGTACTTGGCAACTTGTAAGCGCGACATACTTCTTCTCTCGCAAATATGCTCATGTTTCTGTTGAGCGCATTATTTTCAGGAGGAACGTGATCCGTCGGATCGGTGTAAGATACAAAACCGAATATCCTGTACTTATAAGGGTCAGCCGGGTAATTATTTAGTTCGAGAACATTCCCGCAAGAATCGGTGGGACAGCCGACGTATCCGATCATATGCGATGGCGATCACGGCGGAGCGCGCGGCGCCCAGTACCGTGAACTCCCCTATTCTGGGATATTTTGCGACCACTTCAACCGCAAAATTCAATGAGCACAAGACGGTCCTTCCACTGTTTGGACGACCCTCCTATCGAGCCAAGGTACTAAGGGAGAGACGAATCAACAGCAAAATGCGAATTGGAGCAATTGAAGAAAGCATCAGGATAACACCAGACGGACAAACTTGCCGGATTTTGGGTGCGTGGATCGGAAATAACGTTCCTTACAATACATACACCGTGGCCCGCAGTGCTTGAAAAAATTACAAGTGACCTCGAGAGGTGGAAAGCATCAACTCCGAGTCTTAAAGGAAAACGTCATATCATAAACATGGTCATTGGTGGCCGAACACAATACTTAACGAGAGTACAAGGCATGCCAAAGGATATTGAAGAGACACTGATCAAGCCCGAGAATGTCTTCCGTTGGGATGGAAAGAAAGCCAGAGTCGCACATGAAACTGTGATACTGGACATTGCTGAGGGTGAATAACAAATCCTGGATATCCCCGCCAGAAATGAAGCCATAGATACAGTTGTACCTAGTGCAGGGACACGAACGAGCACCCTGGAGCTATTTTGTCGACTACATTTTTGCAAAATTTTAGAATTGAGTTACCTCGACATCTGACCTGGTCAGATTATAAAGACTGTCTTACAAGATATAGATATCCCAATCTCTTCGAGAGCTCCATTGCCTGAAGAACTTAAACGAATGGTAATCACTCCGAAGCCTTTAAACTCCGCAATCTCCACATACTGTGGCTCCCCGCACGCCGCTACCCCCGCACCTCTCTCAACCCGTGCACAAATACTATGGTGCGGATGAGTAGCTACAGCACGTACCAGAACGGCACCAACGGCAGGAGTTTAATCCGCGCTATTGGTGCTGCAGAAGCACTACAACGCTGAGCGACATGTTGCACAGCTTGAACGGACCACGTGTGGGCGCACGGCACATGTGTTGCAATGCGACCTCGAAGAAAGCATAATAAGTGACGGGAACAAGTGTATAAGCTAAAGACGCACCGTAACTACATCCATATGAGTCGAGGATCAAGATAACTGTCGGAATGGGCTGGTGGCTATGAGGGGGCAGGGAGTACCGGTAAAGCCTTCAACACCTCACGAAATATGTTGGGAGAGACAGGATGTCCGAGAGTGGCCGTCAAATCGGAGGACAATAGGAGGACAAGAATTTGAGCGTGGGCACCAGGGCTTGATAATTTCCAGACGGGACCTTGATTCTTGCGAGGGCTCAACGGAGGAGATTAATGGGGTTGAGGGGGCGGACAGCTAGAACTTGAGCTTGCAATCACGACTTGACGGCTTGAGAGGACAACCAACAAGAGAGGAGATACATGGACTTGGTTGGAGTCTTGAGAGGTGTGAGCCATGGAAACCAAGTGGGATTGGAACTTGAGGGTTGGTGGCGAGAGAGGCGAAGGGGCGACGCCGCACCGGCCAAGTATGAGTCGCTGGGGGATGGTGGTGGGAAGAAAGAGGCGCGATCAACTGCCTTCAGTGGCGTTACGTTGATCAACAAAGTGCACGGACCAAGCCCGTGTTGACGCGTTTGGATGCGCGCGACCAATATTCCACCGTATATTACTCAACAGGGTGCAGATACATATGGTGGGCTATCAAAGGTAACAAAACATAATTCCGGGCTCGCGAGATTCGTTTCCTGCCCTTTGGCAAAATTCAAGCTATGTATTATAGCTTGATCTCGCCATAGGTTGATCAAGCCTCCGGGCGCCACCGTCTTAATATCAACAGAGAATAGGATGAAATGTAAAGGATAGAACTCAACCTAGAAAATAGGTTGAAATGGAGTCAACATACCGTCAGCCAGTTATAGGTTGAATGTGGTTATTCAACCTAATATAAGTTGAAATTCATACTTGGCCAGCTCCATAGTGCGAATCACACCCCCGACGCTGCTCCCGCCGACGCTGCCTGTGGTCCGGTAAGCATTTCCGTCGAACGTCTGTTTTCAAGCGTGAAACACACTCTATCCGATGATCGGGCGTCCATGACAGCAGAGACGGCATCTGTGGACATTGTTACCAAGGAATGGTTAAAGTCGGGACTGGGGGAGAAGACTATGGTCATCACCCGGAATGTCGAACAACCGATAGAAGTTGTTCAAAATCCAACAGGAATCTGCCTACCAGACGACATTTTGTCGTATGACCCGCTCGAAAATCTTCGTCGGCCGGAGGACATCCCTCAAACCCTCGGACCCAATGACTACGATGACGTCACTCTCGGGCACGATTTGCGCACCAAGCTCGACTCGGATGACTCGGACTCTGAGCTGGATCCCAATGATTTTTCTGCGGGGCAGCTATCAACAGCGGAGTTTGACGACGACGAGTTTGTTTTTCCAGAGGAGGATCGCAACGCAATGGCGGCATTTGACATGTCCCAACTTGATACAATTACACCAGATCCCCTCACACAACCACACACCGCGTCGCCTGCCACCCACTCTACGCGAACATTCGAGGACTCATGGCACGTCAAAAACCGTCTGTTGAAGCTACTTCCTCATGGGCATTCAGCTTTCAAGCCATTCGCCGCTGCGCTTCGCATGTCCATGTACGTTTATGACCGTAATGACCGGGCGCGTGTGGAGGAAGTTTTAAAAGCAAAGGGAGATACCTGGGCTCACGCACTGAGGACACGCACAGCAAAGATACGTATCTTCAATTGCGTCCACACTTAGCTGGCAGGTGATTTTGAGTTGCTGAGACTTGGCTTTGCCCTTTCCCTTGCTCTTTTTCCACTTGGGCCGAACAGCAAGGACAGGTGAAGAAGGACATTGAAAGGGAATGAAACGAGTAGGAAAAGAAGCTGCCGACGTCGCCCTAGAATTAGGACCTGTATCAGGCACTATCAGATCGTCTGGCAGTCTGTCATTGTCTGAAGCACCATCCCTGGTCATAGACATCGAACTCGGAGGGTGTGAAAGCACGTTGGAGGCAAAAGATGCTGGTGAACCAGCTCGAGAGGACAGATACATTGAGACACGACTACTGGCCCTTGACTGAGACCGAGAAGGTGCCCGAGAGCTGGCCGGAGTGGAATTCTGGCTGCGATATTGTTCGAAGGTGTCATGTTCTTGAGCCGTAAACACCTGGAATGGGACGAGACTGATCCACGCTTCGGTATTCTCAAGGCTGAAGAAGGGATGGTCCCAGTAGTACTCGCTAACCATCTACAAATTATTGGGTCAATTTGTTTTGAAATTAGAAAAAAAAAATTGAAGTGATTCACGTGGCTGCGATATGCCTTACCACGATCCTACCTACCTAAATAGGAAATTGCTCGGTGGGCAGGCATTAAGAGGTCGCAGGTTCAAATCCTGCTGCCCCCACAAAAATCGGCACTGGGTGCAAAACTCTTCAGAATGTCGCAAAATAACACAAGGTATGTTAATATGTGCTAGCTTAATACCTCCCCGGGACATTCACATATTCTATATTTTTCTCCAGCCCCAATCCGGCCCTCTGTAGAGCTGTGCATCTGTTATCGGAAATCGCCGATGTCAATCCCACGGTATTGATGTACATCAACCGATCACTCTGGTCTTGCCCACCCATGCCGCCTCATAGTGCCTGATCAGGCTGATCTTGATGCAGAGGGTTATGTCATCTTCTAGACTGGGCCACAAGGGCTTATGTGGTGCTAAGTATAATCTAGGGACACGAGGTAGCAGATCCATCAGAGACTGCCACTGCTTCTGTCAGGGTCAAGGTTAATGAGGAAAACGTGCAGTGCAGGTTCCTGGGTCTTCCATTGGGTTCCATGAACATGGGTGGGTTCGAATGTTCCACTATGGAACCCACAGTGGAGTTAATGTTCCACTATTGGAACCCACAGTGGAGTCAGCAGAGTTCCACCGTGAGACATTCATAGAATGCACCCAGGTTGATCGAACCATAGTGGAGTTAATGTTCCACTATGGAACCCACAGTGGAGTTAGTGGAGTTTCAACTGTGGGTTCCATGGTGGAATGTTCATAGAACCCACCCACGTTCATGGAACCCACTCAGGAACCTGCACTGCACATTTTCCTCATTAACCTTGAGCCTGACAGAAGCAGTGCCATTCATATGGGATATTAATCTGATGCGGGCAGATGACGTTCTGATGTTCCCATGTCTGGCACCAGTGGTAGCAGATGGTGATCAGGCCAATCACCATGGCCTTGGTGACTATCGAGATCTTGAAAATTTCAAACGTTGAAAATGTACACGGTTGTCGGCAATGCAATTCCGCCCCATGTATCGCACATTCCCCAATGCTGAGGCAAGCTCAAGTCCTGAAAAAAATGTGGAAGGCAAGCGCGCATCATATGAAGAGAGGTATGCAAAAAAAAACCTGCCAAAAATAAAGACTCTTAAAAAATATCATGCAAGGACTGCGGAAAATGCAAGGTCCGTGGAATGACTGTAATTGATCGGTCCAAAAATTCAGGGCATGGAGCGCCGAAGGAATCTTCGAGATACGATGCCGACTAACGGCACTGTCACTTCCTCGGTCATAAAATGAAGCAGAAGTTGAGAAGCCAATGGTCTTTTCCCCTGCGCCTCACCTTCTGCTCCCTGAAGCTATCCGCCCATTTTCGACTTTCGATCTGATTGAATGGTTTTTGAACAACCAGCACCACATGCGGACCCATTTTGGAAATCTCCACATTTCAAAGTTTTATCAGCTGTCATAAAACTTTATGGAGTCTGACTGTGGGAGACTATTACTGGGCAGGATTTTTGATGGAGGCACGTCTCGGCGCTCTGCGATTCTCTGTATTTCATCAGAAGAATAACAATGTCTCCCCACAGTTTTTCAAGTGCGGGAAATTTCGCGGAAATATGAGAGTCCATTTCAAAATGCGATAATTTGTGCAACTTTTCTCACAATTTTGAATCAAAATTCAACGATTTTGTCGCCATTTTCTCATAATTTCAGACTTTGAAGGTGCAATGAGGTAGTGAAAACTGATTATATTGCACGCATAAATATCTCATACACAGTACACGAGTGGTAAGTTAAAGAAGACCCAGTCCCAACATTCTGCCTAGACAACTTGCTTCGCACTGAAGGGTGGCAGCTTTTCTTTTAGGTGTCTTCCAAGGAAGGCGCGTGTGTCGTGGCAGTGAGAAATTTGGTTTGGATAGAGGGTCTTTTCTGGAGCCTCAGAGAGGGACAGACAATTTCGGGAGTTCCGGCCAACAAAGTGAAACACCATGGGGAAAAATGGGATATTAGATCAAACACATTCTTTTGAGCGGTTTCGTGGCTGGAAAAATCGGAAAAAATTACAAAAATTTTCTCGGCACCATTTGGCACGTGTCGGAGAGGTCGCGTTGCGCATTGTTGCCTGGAGCTGGGCTTCTTCCTCTTGTACTCGCAGGTCCAAATCGTCGAGCTCATCGTCGGACAAGGCATCGAAGAAAGTTTTGTGAACTCCAAGCTCCCGCATTCGCTTCCTCAACGTGGTGCGATGAACCCCTAAGGCAGCGGCAAGCCTGGAGAACTTGATATTGCGATTGGAGGAAGTGGTCTCCCTGAGGTGAGGTAAAACCTCAGTGCTCAAAACTCTTCCGCCGTTGGGTTCCAAAAAAACATGGCAATCTCCGTGGGAATCAAGAGGCAAAAGGCATCTCCGCAAGTCAAAATCGAAAAGTCCATCGGTTCGGCGACTTAGGATTCAGTGATGGCCGTCTTGTCTCGCCAAGTCCGGTATGACTTGTTTCGGCATTGGCCACAATTATGATCCGGATGCAGCCATGATATATAAACCGCGTGATAAATTGCAGGTCCCTAGATCACTGTCTTCCTCTACCATCACTCCCACCTTACCATGGTACGGATATTACGGCCGAGAAAGGCGCATCAAACTCCTCAGGCGAAAGAGAAGGTAGACAATTTCCACTTCATCTGCGAACGGCATTGACCCATTTTAGATGCGCATTCGCCTACCCAGACCCTTAACGGAACCAATCTTCAAATACGGCAATTTCTTGGAAGTCTACAGCGTCTCTCGCACGATATCAATGGGGGCGAACAATCGAGCGAACACACAACGATTTGGCCCCACCCTATTGGATTCGCCAACGGAATAAAACGTCTGAACTGGATCAAAGACTTTCCCTATCTTGCGGAAAACTCATATTTTGCTGAGTGTTTTCGCAAGAAGGCGCCTGGGCTGATGTGGGCAGGGCTCTTTGTCACGGCGATTGAAAGTTGGGTTGGTAAGAGAGTGCTAGCTGAATGGCATGTATGGGCGGCCATCATCATCAGTCCAGAAGCACCGGCCACGGGGAAGAAACTGCTCATATACGATTGCGACGGGGAAGATGTGGACTTTGGCCATTGTCGCGCCAGAGATCCCTCTTTCTATACAGCGCGATTTTTGGAGCGTTCCAGCTACGATCCGGAAACCTTTGGCCAGAATCAGTGCATGAAGAACACCTGTGAATTTCTCATTCACACTGTCAGGTCACCTCCTCGTATTACTGTGGGACCAGATGGTGAGGTCATTGATGGGTTTCGTCGGGTTCTTTGCGTATGACTTGTGGTACATATTGTATTATTTCGATCAATTTGTTTCCGACCCTCGAATTTCATCTTGAGCATTGGATGCAACATCTCTTCAAGATACTTCAAGACGGCGCTCTAGATTTGCGACCACTGGCAAGATCGACAGATTCGTGCTTTTTCAGGTGCCAGAAATGGGCCTTGTAGCATCCAGTTGTGTAAAAGCGCGTCAAACCGAAACCTGAATGATATTTGGTGGAGTGGTGGGCGAGAAAGCGCATGGTCGATGGTAAGCCTTGCAGAAGCACGTGTCACGGCAACCTCCGAATTACATGATCACGAAGCACCCCCCCGCGGAAAACAATAGACTAAAGGTAGGAAGACTTCGTTCAGCCAGTGTTTCATCCACATCGCCTGCTGCGCTCACCGAGCCTGCGCGATATACTCCGCCTCTGTTGACGACAGAGTCACTACTGCCTGTCTCTTCGCGGACCAACATACCGGTGGGCTCAGGTGCAAAGAAATGCATTTCTGCACTCCGAAAAAAAACGGATTATAAAATGGTATACTGCTCAATCAATAGGAGATATTTTGAGAATTAAAAACCAGGGATGTCTGCCAGTAGCTCAAATACACTGTTTCCTGGCTTTAGTTTGGACCCAAGGTTTTGTGGCCGGAGCCTTGGCGATGTCACGATCGGGTCACGTGACCCTCGTTTTGACCTACCTTAGCTTGTACGAGAAATCACAGATTGATTCCGGAAGCAGGTCTGCACTACTGTAGCATTTAATTCAATTCGTACCCACCTGTGACCTGTGACCGCGCCGTACGAAATTCAGATTTCGCATTTGGGCCGGGTCGGGCGTGACACCCATTTTTTCTTCGTAAATCGGCCGAAAGTTCGCAGGCCTCAGATATGCATATCTGCCTTCCCAACTTGTAGAATGGTTCAAAGTACTTATATTTCATTTGGGATTAAAAATAGGAAATTTACTCACATAATCATTGGAATTTCAAGTTGTTTGCGACATCTTTACTGCAGACTGGTCTTCCTGAGGATAATTTATCCTGCGTAGAAACGCTGCGGCGCCACTTGATGGCAAGTAGGCGGCGTGGAGGCCAAAATTCAAATTTTTAGCCATTTTTCGATGAAACTGTGACCTGTTTGAAGGATTCGTGAGCTCAAGTCACAAATGTGGGATTGAGCTGATGTCCCACCTTAACGTTCCAACTTGGCTTGACCGGGAGAAGCACGGAGCCTGTGACCACAGATAGAAACAGCTTCGCCCGCAGAAGTGGATTGGTTTCATTGTCGTTCGTAATTAGCGCTTGGATAACTTGGTCAGGGTCGGTAGGATGGCCGAGAAATTCATGGTGGCTATTTTGACATGGTAAATAAAATGTATTGAAGGGTCCAAAAGGCGTACACAACTAATTTGAGAGCTGGGGTGAGATTCAGTACCGGCATCTCTACTTTAACAGAGTTTCTGCAGCAAATATTAGCAAAAAAGGAGGCATTTCTTGTTACAGCTTGGAGAGGGAAGTTTCGGAGAATCAGGCATGGCCGATATGTGTTCTATGTTCTCAAGGCCCTTGTTAAGAAGCAAAGAGAAATATTTTGAGGAGCTGAAAAAGACGAAACTGATTTTCTGAGTGATTTCCGGAATATGTGGCTATGCTGTTTACCTATGTTATCCGCCAGCAGCTGTGGAGAGAGTAGGTCTTCTATTGATTCATAGCGCAGCTTGGACACTCAATTGCACACAGGGAAGTTCATCAATGTCAGAACTGCCCAAATACAGAAACTTTTACACAACTTGAATCGCTGGTGGTTAAATTTTCTGTGGGTCTCAGAGCACTCATTCCATGCCCACAAACTTGATTCCACTGAGAAATTCGTACCCATTCCACTTCTGAATGAGGACAAAGCAAAATACTCCCGTGGAGTCAGACCTGCATGCCCAAATACAGAAAATATTACACCACTTGAGCTGCACGGGGTTAAGTATTCCATGACTCTCCCTGAGCGCTCATTCCATGGTAAGGACCTTAATTCGAGCGAGTAATCCGTATCCATTCCACCACTTGAGCCGTCGGCGGTTAAATGTTCCATGGCTCTTCCTGAACACTCATTCCATGCAAAGGAGCCTAATTCGAACGAGAAATCCGTACCCATTCCACTTTTGAACGAGGAAAAATCAAAATGGCCTTGTGGAGTCAGGACTGCCTGCTCAGATGCAAAAAATATTACACTAGTTGAGCCGCCAGCCATTAAATTTTCCATGGCTCTTCTTGAGCACTCATTAAGGGTGTAAAAAACATTGTAAAGCGTGTAAACATCGGCTGTCACTGCACGAGATATCCTCAAATGTGTCCGCCATCCGTGTCACCTCAGAAGGGGTTCTGTGTTTATTAACCAGCCTGAGGTTTTCTGCGGGGCCAGAAGACGACAAAAGACTGCCCTGTGAGCCCCTTTGGAGTGGGTTTTTCACAGTTTTTTACATGCAGGTCGGAGGGCCTCCATGTTAAATATGTATTTTGCCCTGTAATTTACATGTAAAATTGGGCGGATGTAATTTCCATTGACCCATTTTAGCCAGCACTAACTTACCGAAAATTGTCGAGATATGATTTTTGTGCAGCTACATTTTCAAGCACGTGACCCCATTGCCCGCACTGCACAGTGCAATATTTTTCTAAGGCATTACAAAACGGTAGAAAGGCGTGTAGATTAAGGGAGCTGTCAAGTCGTGCAGATTGGCGCTACGGCTATGTTCGGGACGATGGTGGGCGTGCTGAGTTGGTAAATGTTGATGAGGAAGCTAAATGTATCTGGGTGCGACTGCCTGGTCGGGCAATCGCCGGCCATCAAACGAGTGTGCCCTTTTCAAAATCAAACAAGCCTTGTAGTATCATTTCTTGTAAGGTAGCCATCTACTAAGGATCAGACACGTGTAAAACTGAGGCTGTATCGACGCACTGTTGTACCCGGCTCAATGTTGTCTGCGATACCTTTCAATCTTTCAGGACCATACTCTGGGTAATGAGCGGCGAGCATGGAGTGCATCTGGCTCGAAGTGGCCGAATGGAACTCCAAATGATACCCCAGACGTCCAGGCCTCGTAAGTGCTGGGTCCAAGCCAGCTATGTCATTCGTGGTGACGAAGAATGTTCTGTTTAGAGTCATGAGTCCAGGGGAACGGCCACAATCCGGATCAAAAACCCACACGCCTCTTTCTGGAGCTGCATACGTATCAAGTTAAGTGAGGAATGGGTGATACAGTATCACAAGAAAAAAATACAGTACCTGTAACTCCATCCAGTGCATTAAGCAGGCCAGGAAGAGTCACGCCTTGCACACGATCACCTTTTCGCTGGATGGATAGTGCAGTCAAGTCCTTGAGAGATCGGTATACAGTATTTCATTGTTCTCTCGGATCAGGCGTTCTTACCTCAATCAGTATCATCGAGCTAATAGACCCACATCAGCTTCAGAACCAATGCTCAGGGAGAATACTAACCTACGAGGAACTCGCTCCAGGAGCGTTCGCAAAGTGCCATCGGTGAGGCCCTGAAAACCATTCGTCAGTTGAGATTCTCGGTTTAACGAATCAATCCTCGCAAACCTCGTCTCCCAGATTAATAATATAGAGAGCGCGCTTACGATGTCCGGCGAGGGCCCTGACCAAAGATGTCTTCCCGGTTCCTGGAGCACCATATAAAAGATACCCGCGACGCCAAGGGATACCTACTTCTACATGAGATAACATCACCTAGAGTGTCTGAGTGACCCACCGTGCCGCTGGTAGAAGTCACCACGTCCTTCAAAATTCAAATGTCGCGAAGCAGTTCGTCTTTTTAGGACACTGGGGAAAAGCATTGAGCCAAGATGCAATGTGCTGTCAAGGAGTTACGTGATATGGATATGTGGCCCTGTTGGCGTGTCCCCGAGTTTTATCTGCCCGACACGCACATGTTAATAGTTATTGCCTTCCCCACACAATGGCACATACCCAAAGGAGTCTTCTGCCATATCTTGTCAGGATCCCACGCGCTAGATTATCGTTGATGATGCAGAGGCATTATTTCCGATAATTTGCTCACCAATGTTGGGTGTCAGACGCCCAAAAAGTTGGCCCTTCTTGATCTGGTCCTCGATTCGAATTGCGCTGGACGTCGTATTTTTCTTTACCCATGCTAGGATCCAATAATAAACCCTGACAGCAATTTAGTCCATTTAGCTCATTCATTCATGTGGGGTCTGAACTCATGTTCCTGAGAAATTGTTGCAGACGGTCTGAAGTTCGGAAGGTGGGTTTGACGGCGACAGTACAGGTGCGTTTTGTCTGTACTCACAGGAAAAACGCTACGTTAAATATCAGTATTGTTATCTCCGTGTTGAGTGAACGTACCAAGCAACGACCAAAAGTGGGGGACCGGTGCCAGCAAGATTGCCAAGGAAAACAATAGGGACTGCACGCCATTGAGGCTGAAATCAATCGGCATTGTGGGGGGATGACGAAGGACAAAATCAGCAGCTGCCTTTATTATAGATATTGCACGTTGCCTTCAAAGTTTCCCTGATAAAGGTCACGTAAGTTCCTTGACGACACCTAACAGCATACACTAACCTCTTTCAGGGCAACAGTTTATCAATACCGAGCTATATGATCTCATCACAGTAAACAAGTATCGGATTGTCTTGGACAGTAAGGGTTTGGATGGGGATTGTGCGTGACAGATCAATCCTTTGATAAAAATCCAATCCTGAGCAGTCTGCACCAAGTACATGAGGCAGCTCATATCTGTCAGGTTCAAATTTAATTTGAATGGTGCTGCTTCTGTCAGCTAAAAGACGTTATTGAAGACAACGTGCACCAAAACGTGTGTGATGTAGTGTGCCAATAGTAACGTGTACATCACGCCCCAAGTACATGAGGCAGCTCATATCTGTCAGGTTCAAATCTAATTTGAATGGTGCTGCTTCTGTCGGCTAAAAGACGTTATTGAAGACAATGTGCACCAAAACGTGTGTGATGTAGTGTCCCAATATACAACACGTGTGTGATGTAGTGTCCCAATGGTAATGTGTACATCACGCCCACACATTACTATTGGGACACTACATCACACACGTTTTGGTGCACATTGTCTTCAATAACGTCTTTTAGCCTACAGAAGCAGCACCATTCAAATTAAATTTGAACCTGACAGATATGAGCTGCCTCATGTACTTGGCACAGACTGCTCCGGATTGGATTTTATCAAAGGATTGATCTTTTGCCGAGCAATCGCTATCCAAGCTTGCGGTCCAAGAATCGTCAAAGATATGGAATCCCGGTTATTTGCGATGAGATCTGGTAAGAATAAGCCCAGGTTTGGCCACCACCAATGCGAAAAGGCAATAGACTCCGCCCGGAGGGATGGAGGTAGGCTGCAAAACAGAGAAAGGAGCATGACGTGGCATTGCGTCACCTCCGGAGTCCACCCAGTGACCTCGTAAGCTTGGCCACGTAATGGAGATCACCCCCTTCGACTGTCACTTCTCGATTGCACCCCCTCCAGCTCGATCGCGCACAGATTTTTAGGCCGGATTATGCGCAGCAAACAGCAAGCCGCGACATTGCGAGGCGAGCAGTGACAGCCTCCCGGGAAAGTCCCAAACTGTGGGAGGATGATTGCTCGGGTCAACAAAATTTCGAACATGCAGGGCCCTAACGCCAATCAAAACGAAACCCACTCCCAGCTCTATCCTCTTGTCATTATATTCCACGTTGTCTCTTTGGGTCCGGGGGCATCGAGGTTGCAACCTTCCAGTTTCGACCCCTGTTTGGGCACTGGGGGATCGAGGTTGTACATGCCGAGTTCCGGGCCATTGAGGTCGCAACCTGGCAAATTGCGGCCTTTATTACCTCTGAACCTCGCAGTTTCGACATCTGTTTGGGCTCTGGGGGATCGAGGTCACAGCCTGGCAAGCTGCGCCCACCGTTTGGGTTCCGGGGGATCGAGCTCGTAACCTGCCAAGTTCCGATCTCTGTTTGAGTTCCGGGAATTGAGGTCGCATCCTGGCAAGTCGCGACCTTTATTTCGGGCTCTGGGTCGCCAGGTGGCAACCTTTGTTTGGGTTCTAAGGGGCCGTGGAGGTTCGTGTCGAATTGATCGAAATAATGCAGTAGATCCAGGCTAAATTACTGTCCTACTCAATGACATTAACTATGGTGTAGTTATTTTTCTTTTCTGGGCGAATGCAGTAGTATATCCTTCTGAAGTTTACTGTTGGGCAATGGACACAATCAATAACGGCGCACTACACACACAGGCCCGCGGTAAACACTAGACTAACACCATGCTGCCATTTGAAAAGCATGACCTCGAACGATACGGTTTAGCCCGTACCACGGTCTGAAGCGCTTTGCTCAACGTGCGCTCGCTGGAACTGGGTAGCCCTGTGAGGATCGAACTCAAGGTCTTCAGATTATCGGAGAAAATAGCAGATTATGTAAATCAGACGCATAACCACTCTGCCAACCGCCCATCACTCCTTCGCACTCCTCAGTCAGCTGCTGTTGAGCCACCATTCGTGGGCTCGCATTTGCGTTCAAATGTCTAAAGTTTCTTGAGTAACGTAGACAAACCGGGTAGATTCATGTTTTGTTTTGGGTCCTTAATCAGCTAAAAAGAGCGAACCAGCTGTTTGAATTTGCACATCAGCTCAAGACCACATCACTGTGCCCGGTTTTATTATACTCGCGTGGTCCAAATGTCAGAACAATCTACCAAAGACAAACATGCGGCAATGTACCGGTGATTATACTTATACAATTATATTCTTCTGAACCCGATTTCCGCTTTGTAATTCAGCCGTGTCGACTCCGGACTCCTCCTCACTGGGATTCACCTGCCGCCGGACCGTGCCTCCCCTATCCATAATTTGACTGTCAATCGTCCCAATGATTTGCATATGGCGGGGCCAGGAGCAATAAAAGAAAAAGAAAAGAAACCAGATATATCAAAGTGCGCGTGGGCTCAGAGGGCCGCAGTACTGATGTGAGTCCGCGAAGGTTCACAGCTATTAACATTAGTCGCCTCCTGTACAGAGGGAGAGAGAGACGAGAGGGTGGAAGAGGAAACCACATGAGTTTGGGAACAATGAAATTGGGTCCAAAGCTCTCGGGTCTGCCTGGATGGGTCAGACTCGAGCCATGAGGAAGAGTGTTTCGCTTCCTAGTTTAAGACTGTATATACTTCCGAACATGTATATGTAGTTTGAACACAAATATTCCACAAATTGTTGCTGTAGAACATGCATTTCCGGTTACTTTCGGTGATGATGAGTATCTGCGTCGATTCCGCATAGATACCAAGGAATTCTCATGGAGTTGCGTCAAACATTCATCTCCGGGATTGGGCCGGAAAATAGCCTGTTTGCGCAGAAGCCATTGGAGGCATCTAATGGCTTTCGGACCGTGCGCAGAAATGGCAGCTCGAGCTGGGAGGGTTCGAATCAGAAACAAGTCAGTAAATTGACGATTCGTTTCAATTTACTGAGCTCTGTCTAACCTTGAGCGTGAAACACGCCAGTCACTGGGTCAGTACGATATTGAACGCAAGTGTATTGGCAATCATCTGGAAAGGTATTTCAGGCAGCGTTTAAAAACGACGGCCGGTGCAAGCTGCCACCGCAGCGTGGGGAGAAGTGGGATGGGGGACGGTCGCGTCAAGGCTGCGACAGCAGACAAGCGAGAAGTGAAGGGGATGGGAGGGGGCTGGTTTGCCCTTGATTTAAATCGTGTCCGCTATATACTTTACAGGCATATTTTTGTCGCCAATTTTGAAGTATATCTTGCCGTCGTCGCTGCCGACGATGGCGAAAAGATTTGATCGCAATTGATGGCAACGAGCAAAAAATTTGATCGTTGGTCCAAATGCAGATACAGTAATCGTGTTCATCATGCACAGCGACAGTCGCATAAAGCAGCGGCAGAGATAGCCGCCTGGGCTTTGGGAAAGGTCCGGGGCCGAGTCAAATCCGAATACTAATAGCCGAAAATAATTGTGTAAATAAACGGCATCACTTCAGATCCAAAAGGGGACCGAAAATAGACTAAACCCTACTACTGTAGCCATGCATGTCCAGTGTCGTGACTTTAGTGTCCTTTTCAATGGCTACAGCCAGGTCCGGAGACTCAGGCTAAGTGACACGGGTGGGCAATAAGGGATGGCGTCAACTCTCCGTAATCATCCGGTAGCGCTGTATTGAAGGCTGTACGGAACGCCGTTGATGGGGAATGTACGACTCGTTGGAATGAATCAGATCGCTCCCGAGGATGAAAGCATCGGAGCCGATAAAACGACCCGAGCGTTTTTGTTTAC
Organism: Mycena olivaceomarginata; assembly: GCA_029378375.1. NCBI lineage: Eukaryota > Fungi > Basidiomycota > Agaricomycetes > Agaricales > Mycenaceae > Mycena > Mycena olivaceomarginata. The sequence goes on from JARKIC010001959.1 coordinate 55,859, forward strand.
GTTTGCGTTGCTCTTTCCCTTCTTCCCTCTGCATGTTGCCGAAGCTCCAAGGATTTCAACTGGCCTCACCTAACGCTGTGAGGTGGCTTCTTGTATTATACTTCGATCGCTCATGACATTTATAACAGCAGCCGCATGTCCATATGAGCCCTCAATCTAAGTGCGTGCCGGCGTTGTTGGCGCCGCGATGGTTCCCGACGCGTATGCACTCTCCCACAGGTCCAACTTGCCCACCAGCTTTCGTCTCGGAGACTGGATGTGAGTCTAGCCGCCCCATTCCTTGTCCCGACTTTTGCGAATCGGGAATCATCTGGTTTATTGTAATGCCCGGCTACATATTGATACGCAGAGGTCCGCTGTTTCTTTGTCGAATTTATATTTGTACTCTTCCGTATAATTTTCCTGTTGACGTATGGTTGCTCTTCAGATGTCTTTCACAAAAGTGTGCTGCCCACAATTTTAGGTGAGTATTTTCCGAACCATTTCAAATCATCTTCCCGCGTGGTCTTAGGTTGTTGTTCCTCTTTGTCTCCGCTTCCCGTCCCCCATGCTGACAGATGCCTTCCTGCGCACGGTTCGTCGCAGACGTAACTTGACATGCATTGGATGTAGTTGCCCTCGGTGTCCCGCCATTGGGAACGCCAATGACCCATCGCCTACCCACCAGCAGTTCGCGCTTCAGCCCCTAAACCCCTCTCCACACTTTGCTTCGGCTCCCAGCTCGAGACATCATTCCGGAAACATGTCGCCCAGTGCCTACGAGTTCGCATCGCAGTTCTCCTCGTACGATCGGCTTCAGGAGGAAGAGTATGCCCCGCCAATGACTTCTCCTCCCTCATTCCCGCTTGGGGCCTCGACAGCCAAGAAGGGTGTGTCGGCACACCCGCATCTCACGCCGTCTGGGCGGGCGTTTGCCCTCGGCGGCAAGGTGCAGAATATTTCGAGTGACCCGTTGTCACCATGCATCATCTACTGGCCCAATAATGAGCCCTTTCCGGAACGGGGGCAGATTAGACCGAGCGGGCCTCTGGGTGTTCCGGTAAGTATCGTTTGACTTCTCCCGTTTGTTGTGGGCTACATAATTTTGCTAACGCAGTTTCATTCCAGCAGCCGCCCATCCTCAACACTGGTAACAGAGGCCCGATTTCTCACGTATGTTCCTCCTGATCTCATTCATTTTACTCACTTCTGCGCTTACAGCAACCGGGTGATTGGATTTGCCTCAAGTGCAACTATTTGAACTGGAGAAGACGGAAAGTCTGCCAAACTTGTTTTCCTTGTAAGTTTCAAATATTTCACCATTCCTGTCGCTCATTCAGCGGCTCAATTTTCAGATGCCGAAGGAAATAGTGACTCCATCTCCGCCGCTGTACATGCGGAGCGCATCACACTCCTCACATCCGCGCTCGCGCAGCCCCGGCTTGCCTTCCGGGCCTCATTGCCCTGGGATTTGCATGCCGTCGGTAGTTATCGCTCCACGGCTCAGTCTCGCCGCTCCTTCGTCAACTTTTCGCCACCGCCGTCGCCCCGCGGGCTCGTTGACCGCGAGCTCGGTAGCCAGTTCGGGCCAGGCTACCCTATCCATCAGAAAGCGCCACACCACACCGAGAAGTATCATAACCAGCGCTTTCAGATTTCACCGCGGCATGCACACACCCCCGACGCAGACGGGTTCGCCCCTGCCTCACTGCTCCCTGTGCATTCACATCTGCACTATGCTCAAGGAGCAACTGGGGCAATGTCCATGTGACCCCCTGGATGATGCTGCCTGCAATGCATTGCCATAGTGTCCACCCTGTGCATTCACATCTGTGCCATGCTCTAGGAGCAACTGGGCAATGTTGATGTGGCCCCTGGATGATGCTGCCTGCAATGCATTGCCATAGAATCCACTCTGTGCATTCACATCTGCACCGCGCTCAAGGAGCAACTGGGCAATGTTGATGTGGCTCTCAGATGATGTTGCCTGCAAGGCATTGCCATAGCTCCGACTGTGTGCATTCACATCTGCACCATGTTCTGCAAGCAATTGAACCATCTGGTAGTGTCCATAATACGATGCTACAGTGATTGCTGGGCTGTCTGAATCCTGCAGACATGAATTTCCTTTCAGAAGGAATGCTGCAGTTTCCACAAGGTTTGATGCTGCAGCCATCCACAAGGTGGAGGGTTGCGATGGCCAATCCTTAAAATTCCATGGTGGCGACAACCATTCTGTCCTTCTAGTTTCTGTCCATCGAGTTACACAACCCAGAAACTCTAGGATCAGACTTCTCAACACACCCTCAGGTGGACCTGCAGCGTGTACTAGGGCAATGCTGGGAATAGTGAAATAGAGGAAGATCTTTGTGATCAGATTGCCATGGATCCAGCATTTCATCGAACACCAGGAATGTGAGCAAAGAGTGTGTTATTTCCATCTGCGCATCAGGAAATCGCTGAGGCCGAATACTATCCATGTATTCTTGTGTGGTGTAGTGAACAAGCCGCACCACAGAAAGCTGTCCATCCACCATGACGTGACCTGCACAAACAGAGAGGATAATCTCAAGGTCCAATATATTGTCTTCATCAAGGGACTTTGTGCCTGGTTCTATTGCTAGAGCTGTTTGTAATTCAAGAGCTGTTAATGGCCTCTTTGCATTTGCAACCCAAGTGAGAGTGGAATGAGCAATGCTTCTGTTTTCCTCATTCTGTTCTTCAATTCGCTTCATTGCATTATCATAGCTGTCATTGAGGGTCTTGGGCTGGGTTTTCAGAGCTTCTCGAACTCCCTTGATGGTGCACTTTGTGCTGAGAGATTCAATGTGGAGCTTGGCAAGTAGGAACCTAGGTCCAGGTCGCCATTGAGGTCCAGGCAAGGGGTACTCAGCCTTGAATTTTCCTACACAGGGTCGGAAAACTGAATTAAGGTCTATCTCGAGCACACCCTCCCTGTTACGTACGCTTACTAAGCGCCAAATCGGGTAACTCCGCATTGATCGGCAGTGCCACCTCGCTCACTTTGCACCAACTTTGCACCCACTCCTCTCCGATCTCACCTTGTTCCCTCCAACACAGTCACCATGCACGCATTATTCTCAATCAATCTAATTCTATGGCCCTTTTTCCTTCCCCTACCCGCATTGTCACGGCAGTCCTCATCACAGAACTACTCGTCGGCAGGACACTCGGTCTCATGTATTCCAACGAGAATTTAATCAGGTCCACCAGAAGTCAGAAAACAATAGAGTTCCTGACCTGAGACCCGCATGCTGGACCCAGACATTGTATCATTGGCAGATTACTCTCCATCGAGCACTCCGGATCGGCGCAAGTAGGCATGCTTACCTCCTCTTCATCCGAGTCGACCCTTAATTTCCTGGTGGGCTTCCAGGCACGTTTCGATCTGCAGTTTGACAAATTGTTGCTAGACATGCTGCGAAACAACGGGAAAATCGAAAGAAGCAAGAAAGAAATGATAATGAAAGCAGTGTAAAAAAGTGCTTCTACTTGGCATTATTGTGGATCACAAAGTGAGCATACTTAACTCATTGTACCCGGCAGCCTCCAGGCAAGACTTGTGATTTTTTTTGGCAATTTTTTAAAAAGTGTTTAAACATGTTTCTGGACCATCCTGACCGGTTGTCCGAAAAGTGAAATAAGGTGTCCCAGCGACCCCCCCTCCCTCTGGGGCTGTGCCTCGGCATTCTCCGGTGGATACCCCTTGGGTCCAGGGGTTCTTTTAGCTCGTGCTGCGAGGAGCTGCAACAGAACAGAGCCCACACCCATTAATACTCGTGTGTAGCATTCGTGCTCCGAGATGTCGGAGAGTCCGGGGTGCGCCATCAAACTGATTAAGGGAGCCGGAAGGACGGCCTTCAGCTCTGGCGTTGGAACGAGGCCAAGGGTGCGTATCCAATCTGCAGCCTGCCGATTGCGTAGATGGTGTTTCTTACCAGAGAAATATTCATTGAAGCTCCTTATGGTCGGGTGATTATCATTCCAACTGGCCAGAACTTATGCGACACGAGGAATTGCGGCATCAAAGATGGAGGAGAGCGTGGGGTTTTGAAGTCCTCAAGAATATTTTATTGAGTGTATATACAAATTCATGATTTACATGCCTTCCTACAACCAACTAATTTTCAATCCCTGCCCATCTGATGGCATATGACAAAATGGCTTGCGCACGCTGTTTTGTTTGCAGCGATGAGCAGGGACATGAAAAAAAGAGTCTATTGAGTATGTATAATATTTCCATGTACATATTAAGTATTTCCAAGGGTTTCTACAACAATGCCTTCCCTTGATTTAATTATTTTTCATCGCAAGCCACGCCCATGCCCGTTTGATGGCACCAGACAAAGTGGCTTGTGATGGCAGTTGAGACGTTCAACCTGGCGCCAATTCGCCCCGATCTTGCTGCAACATGGTAGGAGAAGGTAAATTAGATGTAAATGAGATGTATTGACCTTGTTCATGCATAAATTCCTTGACTTTTCGTCACAAGCCGTGCCCACGCCCATTTTGATAGCATCAGACAGAATGGCTTGCGCAAGCCACTTTTTTGCGGATGAAAAGAACGACGTCCTGGCACATCCTGGGCCTGAGAATCGTCCAGACCATTCAAATGTCCTCATTGGGGCGGTTTATACAAAGATTTCAGTAGTTATGCTCATTCGGTAAGTTGCGGTCAAGACACTGGTACAACCAACGTCAACTACCGAGAGCCACAACCTAGAATTGCTGTCGAGAGGGCTTGTTTCAATTCTGTTAGAGTATCCAAAGCCTTTTTGTGAAGGAATCCGTTCAAATTTCAGTTTGAGGCACTTAAACACATGTGTGGTTCAAAAGTCGGGTGAGTTGAACACTGTTTTTGTTAATATCTTTGCATGGTGGACACTGCTTCCATCATGTTCAATACAGGTGGATTCTAGGAAGCTTGGTCTATCAGTCAAGCCCCACAAGCCCGCTGGCTTGCATGTCGGGCGTGAGTTGCCCTCATCATCTTTCACGGCAATCACGGGCATTTCCCGAATATCAAATTATGTGACAATTGATGTCCCACATACATGTAGGGTACATATGGTAGCGTATTTACCCCTTAAAATCCAACGCCAGGGCCCTACATGATGTGCAGTGAGCGCAAGCCACTTCGGTTTTTTGGCTGATGCCAAGCCGGCAAAATGGCTTGCCAAGCCGACAAAATGGCTTGCAAGCCAAAAAGCCGGGCGTGGGCGTGTGATGCCACCAAAATCCACGCCCACACCCGAAACAAGCCATTCTGTGCGGGCGCAAGCCGCTTTTGCAAGCCAAAAAGTTAACTCTCCGACACGCGCTGAATACCACCGCAGCTCAAGGACACCTCCGAACACTACGCATTTGTCGCCAAATTCAGCGGAAGTGGGTGGGATGATGACGAAAAGCATGCAACCAACACGGACGAAATACATTGTAGACTTCATAAAGGTACGTGATCGTTCATCTTGTCAGGATTGCATTGGAAACAGGATATCAGACCCACGGCAAAAAACTATGCGAAATGCTTCAAGAGACCGTGCCCCTACTACGAAAAGCTCAGCATAATCTACCACGGCATGAAGAACAAGGCAACCGGGGAGCACGTCGTTCATCTCGCATCCAAGAAGACCCGCAAAAGCCGCAAAAAACGCAAGAATGGCGAGAACACCGACTCCCATCACGCAGGACCCAGTACGGCTCCGTCAGATGCACCTACAGCTGGCACGGACGATCGTCTACTTCTCGGAGCCTTGAACGTTGATGGGAACACCGCTGGGAACGAGGAAGTCGATGGTGGATAGGGAGATGCTGCTGGGCTTAGTGATGCTCCAGGCTTGGCTTCAAGCCGTGAAGCCGTGAAGCCCAAGCCGCGGCTTGACAAGCCAAGCCAAGCCAAATCCACGGCTTCGGGCGGGCTTGGGCTTGGGCTTGGGGTGGCCGAAGCCCAAGCCAAGGGCTCAAGCCGCGGCTTGGAGGGGGCAAAATGACGGCACAACTCTGGTGTAAAAATGTGTCAAACTGACCTTGCACAAGTCCTGAGGAAAAATTGAAAATTCTGTGCAGGACACTCTGTGTAGATTTACATTACAAGTTCATTGCAATTTTTTTCAGAAAAAAAGACCCGGAATTGGGTGTGTTATGCGGGGCCAAAGAATCACATCAAACAGTGATCAAACATGTTCATAGGGCATTACGAAGGCAGGGGGGCCCAAAATAAAAATTGGGTCCGGAACACTCTGTGTAAGATGAGAAACCGGAACAGTATCTCACCAAATGTCAGGCAAAAATGTTACCTGGGGAAAATTACTGGCAAGCCGCGGCTTAAGCCCAAGCCAAGCCAAGCCAAGCCCTCCTGGACGGCTTGGGCTTGGGCTTGAGGAAAGTGAAGCCAAAGCCCGGGGCTTCCAAGCCCAAGCCGGGGCTTCCAAGCCAAGCCAAGCCGTAACATCACTAGCTGGGCTCTACTGTGGTATTTCGTTCAAATCGACAGTCACGCATCACGCACCCCTGTATCGATGTCGAATTTTGGTCGGGGTCACGCATCACACGAGAGTCTGTCGAATTTCCCGAGCGTGACATGAGGCCTAAAACGGCCTGGGCAACGCAAAAAAAAAAAAAAGAAAACTTTTGCTCGGGTGCCGAAATTTTGGTGGGGTGTCGCGCGAAATTTTGGCCGATGTCGAATTGTTGAATAGGTAAAATTGGTCACGCGTCACGCCCGGTGTCGATTTGAACGAAATAATACAGTATGCCAATGAATTGGTTGCGGTGCGTCGTCTCACGTCTTTCTGCTCACACCTCATATCTCTATAGTCTCCTCCGAATGTTCTCAGACCTCTCGCTGCCGCTGACGAGCAGAAATTAAAGACGACGAGGACAATGCTTCGACAGGTCGCAAACGTCACAAGTCTGATTCTAGCAACAGCTCTGTACCTCGCACGAACGCCGCCGCCGGGACGCAAATCTCTCGTGCTGTCAAACTCCTCTCCGTCGCCTTGACGAAGCCGGTTGTTACAACTACGACCACCGCCGAGGATCTCACGCACGTCGATGCAGTCCTCGACATCCTCAAAGACGAAGCTTTGCTTCCCCCGACCCTCGCGGCAAGATCTTTCGCGCCGTTTCTCTTGCTTTCCGTGATCCTGTCGCCCCCCGTTTCTTCATCGTGGAGATAGATCCCGTGAGACATAGGAGAATAATTGCCGGAATCATGGAGGACGTTGGACTTCCGGTACCCGACGATTACTAGGTGTGTGGTGGTACAGTCTTTTCTGCTCGTCATGTAGTTAGCAGCTGATTTAATTTCGTGCCAAATTAGAGGAAAAATATGCAAGGAGATGTTTGAACAGTGCCGACTGACTACTATAGTCATTCGAAGGGCGAAGCCGGATTGCTGCTATACGATACGTGCGAGTCTTGCTGCAAGAGGTTGCTAGATCTCTTATCATGGGGACCGGCAACGTAAATGGCCTTGGTGTAAGTGGTCCATCAGTCCAGGCTGCAGCCTCAACCGTCCACGTTCTCACCACAGTTCAGTGGAGGAAACTGTTCATTTTTACATTTTGCAGGTTATGTCCCACGCAGAATTTTATTTTGTCCTTTGTTCGTCTCCCACCATTTCTTTTCAAGTTTTCACAGTCATTTCACAGTAGACCGGTAACCGGATCTGTCATAGACAGACCGGTTGATCTGGCTTTGAATTTGGATGATACTGTTCCATTTCGTTCAACTCGTACGGGACGTGACTTTGACGTGTGACATCGAAAACGAAATGACCCTTCGTATTCCGACTTGCAACCAGCGTGACATACGAAAATCTTCGTATAAAAAGGCCCCGCGGGACCTCCCGCAGCGATTTTTTTTGCATTAAACTGGTGGGAATCTTTCGTATTCAACCCTTGTGACCCTGTGACTTACGAAAATTTGCACCGCCACAAGTCACGTTTTGATGCCCCGGACTTTGCCGACCAGGCATAAAATCCATCCGTAAAGAGTCCCCTTTAGTCGCATGGGAATTATATATATTATCGAAGCACCCCCCCACAATACATCTACATGTTACAAGCTTTTGGATTTTTTTGCCTCTGTTTTGTGCAAGATTTAGTGCTTAGACTCGGTAAATCACATCTTTTGGTGGAAATATACTCACAACCTTTGCGGCAAATTTACAGAATGTTCATATAGCCAGCTTATAATGATTGAGCACATTTTCCTGCACTCGAGGGACTACAGAAGCCTCATATAGAAGGCTAGGGGCGATGCAGAGCAAACAAAGAACAAAATGCTCATAGAGAATTGTGAGACACCATGCCCCGTGGATTTCAGTGCGAATAGAACGAGCATACTCTCAAGGATAACGGATAAGAAATGGGCTCGGGGAGGCTATTCTGACGGAAGTATAGCAATAAAATAAAATAAAACAACGTACCAGCTTTAGTGATTGTTCGGGCTTGGCTGATTCCACAATGTCGACAGAGACTTAAGATCAGAATATTTTGATGTCCGCAAGGTCTTGATTCGCGTTGAATTATGGCTCAGGGCAAGGGCAAATTCCGGACAGTGAAATTTGGTGACTTCCTCCCCACAGTCGTGCACTGTGGAATTTAGACTGGAAAATGCATGAGTAAGTGTATTTTATGCACCAGTCAAAGCCAAGGCTTACAGGCTTAGCTTTGGCTTCGCAGACTTAAGCCAAGCCAAAGCCCTCGTCAAGCCCTGACTTTGGTTCGGCTTGGCTTTGCAAAGCCAGGGTTTGGCTTTCGGGCTTTCGGACTTTCGGGCTTTGAGCCAAGCCAAGCACACCACTAGACAGGTGACTGGAGGCTCTCAAACGCACGGGGGTCGGGATTTGCTTCCCGTAACAGAGGAAAGGCTGCACTGAGCTCCACGGACCCGAGTGGATCGGCAAGTGCCTGAGGATCGACCTTGGTCTCCGCGCAAAATGCTGGGTCGATGCGCGCACGCTCCGCTAGGAATTCATCCGAGTCTGCGTATTTTTGCTACATGTTCTACAGACTCGTAGAGTGCGTTATTTATTCGTTGTCGAGAAACGTACAACTCGGACCAACCAAAAGGGCTGAGCCTGAGTTTACGCGTTTCAAAGCTTGTTTCAAATGCCGGGTCCCTTCGCCTCAGAAATGTATGCATATAGATACATCCCATTCCAATCTTTCCAATCTTTTATTTTAATCACCCACGTTGAAAGTTGGGCAGCACACGCGCCTGGGTTAGCCCCTTTGTACAGGACGTATGCTATTCCAATATAATATCGTCTGCAGCTTTAGATGGGCCAAATACACTCACAGAGGGAGAGACGAACTTCACGGGCAGAAAGTTCTATCCTAAGCTTCATTCAAAATCCGGAAGAAACATTGCTATCTGCGCCGGTCTGTTTCAATAAGCCTCTACCACCTTTTCCCGCTGCCGAAAAAGTTGCCGCAGAGCGGCCCCATTCCAACGCACATATGATCTACATTCGGCCGCCACCTAGAGCTCGAATCCCAGCGGACATTCGAAGATCAGAGATGGATGTTTTCTGACGCCTAGCGATGAGAGTTCCATTTGATGAAACATTCGAATAATTCCGGAGCCAAATGACGGGATTCGAAGGAGACCGTTGATGAGTGGGACAGTATTGTACCTTGAACTGTGATCTATGCTGTCGAATTATGATTTGGACAGAAGTCCATCTAAATGGGTGCATAATGGACGAAAAGGAAAGTTGTTCAAAGTGGTCGTCAAAGACTGATGGACCTGAAAACACATCCCATTCAGCCTCCAGTAGGGTTATGGGCCTGAAACGTTTTTAGGAGATGTAAATAGCATACATACATTCAAGTACCAACAGGATTGGGTAGAAAATGGGTGCAAGCTGCATAAAAAGAATTATCCATTGAACCCTCCTTATCCATTGAACCCTACTGTACTGTAGTACAGGTCACTCGCTCAAGAGTTTCATCGGACCAGCCACGAGAGCCATATTGAGGAGAGCCGAGGTCTTGAATTGAGGCAGAGCTTCCCGTCGACATGCAATTGATGATGGCCGGTATTACCGCGTCTGGTACCAGTTTCTCGTTCGACGAAGTTGACGGAGGAAGATAATGGCAGACTGGGAATACTGTCCAGGTGTTCTCTCTGGGTACTCCAGCTACGAGCATGGGGTCCACTTGGAGCTGGGCGTTTGCAGCCGATTTGAGGCTCATCGCGACCAAGACAGCAGATGCCAGTGAGGGAGGGTTGCGGCGGCCATGAAGAGGAAGAAAGAAGGAATGAGGCAGGTGGCTCTTTTGAGGGTGCAGCGCCGGGGTGCGTATGAAGCTCGCAGCTCGCTTGCAAGCCAAGGGAGGCCAATTTGGGCAGCTCAGACACAGAGAGAAATTTGATGGCGCAGTCCGTAGTAGACCACGAGGGCACTACACTACATGCCTTGTTTGACGTGGCTTGATGAATCTCGATACAGAGGATCCATTGGTGTGGTTTTTGACCCGGCATTAGGAAGCAACTAACGCGATGGTCTTGAACGGGCAGAAATTGCGACGTCAAATGAATCAAGGTCCGCAACGACCGACCCTAATGTTGGATTGTTTGGAGGCCGACAGATCGTGCGAGTCTGAAGGACTCCAGGAGTCCGAAGATTGCCGGGACTTGGCACGTGTATGGTGTGCATCGCGTAAACACCACCAAACTCCGACACACTTTTATTGCACATGGACAAATGACTCAAACTTCTAGTTCTCTGGGAAAAACACTCCAATTACATGGTAGATTAAACTCCCAAGAGGAATAGTTCATCGATGCAAAACTGACAATAAATATTTTTTCGGAGAGGTCAATTTGAGACATCACTGATGTGATCAATGCATCAATCACGTGCGCCCCTGTCTGCCTGTCCCATGCATTCTCCATCCCACCGGTGAGATTTATAAGGAACTGAACTTTTTACTTGATAGAGGATTGACAGAGGAAGGAAAGTCGGCGTGTCAGCCCCGGGCTGGTCGGCGATGTAATTTTTTTTGGGTCGGGCCTCGATTTGAGGCATCATTGATGGCATCAGCGGCTGTTCAAAACCTCTTTCTTCCTGTCCCCACCTCCGTCCCTACTGTCCCTCTCCCCCCAACCCGATACCATTATCATTATTATTCCCCATTTATCGTACCTACCTACTTTACGTTACCAGAGCTCACCCTAACGGGGTGCCTATACTCATATTCTACACTGTCGGCCGCTTACTTTACTCACTAGGCCTTCATAGCATCACTCTTAGTACACTCCCCTATGGCGAACGAATGGCTAAAGGAACAGATATAAATTACAACTAAGAGATACAAAATTTAATATAATAGCGATGAAAATAGAGCATTACCTGAGCATGAAGAGATGGCTGGTTTGCCTCCGATGATGTTCTCGTTGAAGCAGATCGGGCCATTGACATTTTCGAAGCGAAAACCAAAGGGTTTGCCACAGCCCTGTTCCTTTTCGATAATGCGCCAAGCCATCAAAAGCGAACCGGTGATGCACTTTCAGCACGGAAGATGATCAAAGGTCCAAAGTTGGGCTGGACACATCACCCCGAAGGACCCCGTATGCATCCTGGTCTCCTTGTGAATGGTGAGAGGCAGGAGTTTCTATTATCCTGAAGACCACCCGACCATGCCAGGCTGGTTCAAAGGAATGGAACAAATCATCCGGGAGTGTGGGCTGTGGCGTGATGGTCTTCTTGCTCAATGCACCGATTGTTGTTGTCGCCGCATCCTTTTCACTGGGAAAAGGGATTTTGCTGCTGCAGTGCTTGTGCCGCATGCAGCGGCACTTGCAGCGGCAGTACTGCAGCAGTCTGCGGCAGTTGAACTTACAACACATGGTGAACTCTGCCACTGAACTGGTTGGTATCACCGTTATTGATAGTTTGAAATGTGCCAGGGTACTGTACTCTCTTGTATCTAATAAATCAATCTTTTCGTCTTGCGTCGAAGAAATATTGTCCGCTACATTAAAAGCTGAAATATTTTCGATGCAGTGGCAGTCTGGTCTGTGGCAGTACGGTGGCAACAAAACACATGCAAACATTCTGCAGCGGCAGTCAGCAGAACTTGGCAGTGGCAGAATTGGCAGCTTGCAGTGGCACTAGGGGGTTCTACAGCCGTATGCTGTGGCAGTCCTGGAGCACTTTGACACCACGGCAATGTCACATTGCAGCGGCAATTTGGCGGCAGTCCAACTTGTGTTCTGCGGCAATGTTGCAGCACTCAAACTTCCTTCTCCGACACTGGCGAGCCTTAACTCTCTCATAGACTGCATTTGAGTATCATTGCCGCCACGATTGAACTACTTTCTCGCTGCTATTCGAGTTATTCAACCATTATGATGCTTGTGTGTTGAACTCGAACTTGCATTGACAGCTCTCCACTCACGGATCCACTGACCAGTTGCCACGGCATTCCTCACCTGAAAGGTGTCTTCCTTGCCTAAATTTTATGTCTCCCTATTGCAATGATGAATCTTCAAACCACTTGAACATTTGCTTCATTCAACCGGCGTGGTCTGAATAGGGGGTTCCACACTACTACCATATCGGTTCAAATCCTCATCGTTCCGATTCTGGCTTGCCCTTAAACTTTTACGGATCTCGTACCGAGGTAGGTTATGCCTGACTGGGCTGGGACAGATGTGAAAATTCACACCGTTGTGACAAAACAGGTCAAATGTTCAGTAATCACAACCATACAATCTTGTTCTTACACGTAATGCTACGGTTTTTTCCCATTTTGAATGTCAAATGAAGATATTGCGTGTCTCAGTCTGTTACGGACACGAGGTATTAACTTTCGGCAGGCTGCTGCACTAGGTATGTTAAATTGAAGGTGTCCTGTTCAGGGACTATTTCTCACATATCTCAATTTAAACAAAAATTGAGCCGGATCGGTCACTGGAACCCTGATACTAGAGGGTCAGAGCGACATGTTCACCCAGCAATCTCAACCTACAAATTTTATGGTTGGCAGGAAAAGTGCCGCAGGGTTGAAATGTCATGCAGCGGCAGTGTGACATTGTGGCAGCAGTGTCACACAAATGATGCTGCGGCAATCTTACGGTAACAGCGGTAATCTGCGGCAGCGGCAATGGCAAAGCGGCACTTTCACCGTGCCCCTTTTCACTCAGTCAGACTTCATCAATCAGAAATCAGTAAGAAAATCGTTCAAGTATTTCAAAAGGGTTCAAGTGAGTAGTTCAATGAAGTGGTCGGGCGGAGTAATATCAACTCCTACATTTTTAATATAGAGGACCTTGTTACACCCAAAGATGGGGATTGGATTCGAGCGAGTTCCAGTAGCTCCTGACATCGAGGAAGTGTTGCATCTCCGACCTGACAGGGAGTCCCATTGCATGGAGTCTCTGCCAGAAGTCCTGAAGACCTCCATTGTGCCAGCCATTTGAATGCATCTCTATTGCATCAGGTCATGCTTTTCAAAATGCCTGCCATTTGAACGCACCTCTATTGTGTCAGGTCATGCTTTTCAAAATGCCAGCACTTTGAATGCACCTCTATTGCAGCAGGACAGGCTTTTCAAAATGCGAGCCATTTGAATGCATCTCCATATAAAAATCAAGTCATCAATTATTGCACCATGTCACGATTCGATGCAAATCTTATCGCTCCAATGCCTTATCTAAATGCTCAATCACAAGCGCCTGTGAAACATGGAGGATATCATGAGCCTGTGACAACAAGATCATCTGCCACTCCTTGTATCGCCACTTGATAGATGGGCCACAAGATCAGTATTGCAGCAGATATCAAGATGCTGATTGATCCTCCAAATACTCCTTTCAACAATAAATATTGTAATTCTGCAGACAATGTTGCAGTACATTTTGTGGTGACAATCTGTTGCAGAATCAACAGCTTAGGCCTTCTCAAGTCCATGGAAGATGCCTGTTCACCTATTCATAGGTTTCTGCTTTACCTTCAGGCTCTGGATATTTTCTTTCTGGAGTTTCTTTCCTGTGTCTGATGATATGTCATAACTGGAAGATTCCCCACTGATCTTTTCTTGACTCTGGACAGCAATAATGAGTTGATTTTCCTAAAACAAGTTATGTGGTCTGAAGCTATGGTGGTAAGGTATGGTTGAGCTCAGTGCACGTGGTCTGACACAATGAATCAATGTCTGGTTACTTTCGGGCATGACGAGTATTCTGCCAATATTCTACTGATACAGGCCAAATATGAGCTGCCATCTATTTGGCCCAAACTCCGGTGTCAATTTCCTGACGGCGCGACTTAAGAATATCCATCATACGAAAAATACCGTCCTCGTTGTCGCGCAGAACGGTTTCCACCAGAGCGAGGCCCTCCAAGTCATTGGTTTCGAACCCTGACAATATATCAGAGCGTCAGACAGCTGTTCTTGGAGAGTCTTACCAATGAAGAGGAGGCGAATTTCTCGAAGGATATGCTTGATCCCACCAAGGAGCTCAATTTGGACCTGGTCGACACTGCCTGCGAAGGCTGCGCGCGTCCCGTCGTTTAAGGGCTCAAATATCACATGTGCGGAGTCTCGAATGAAGGCCATGTTGACCTGGGCAGTAAAGTTGGTTCACATAAATAGCATGAAAATTGAGAGTTCAACTTGCCTCCTGAGCTGAGATGAGCGAAAGTTGGGTAGCTATATCGACAAACGAACCTTCATTCTGCCAAACATCCCGCGTCCCCTTTCCGCTGCAGCTGACGCATATTGAGCAACCAATTGCTCTTTAATTAATGGCGCCCAATGCGATTCCCTTTTCGTTGCCGAACAGTGATTGACTGCTGGACGGCACGGGACAGCTCCTTCACGAACGATTCCACCCCGAGAGATTTGCGGACCGTGTCAATATTGGTAGAAGAGCGATCTTGGAGTGTCCGAATGCTCTTGTGCAGATCGGCTTGAATCTCCTGTTTATGGTTCAGCGACTACATAGCTCCATTTCAGAAAAAGCAAAGGACCTGGAAAAAATCAGAAAGAAGGGTTGGGATCTCCATGTTTATACCCAGGTGCCATTGGGTCTGGATGGAGGGCAAGATCGTGGCTGTGAGATCCGTATTTAGATCGTTAGCACCGTATTCTCCCTCGCGGCGCATCAGAGCCAGATATTGATTCCATTTCAATGTCCGGGCAATATTCTCGAAAACGCCCGGGCTCTTTCCCTGAGCCTAATTTGTGGTAAGTTCGTATTTAGGACGGAGGTTGATTACGAGACGAACGACACTGACGGCCTCCGCCACTTTCGCCGCAATTCTCTCGAAAATGGCCTCAATTGATCGTACCAAGGTAAGAGCTCGGTCGGTACAGCGCTAGAACCGTAGCGATAAGCGAATATGCATGCGAAATGGGCTTCCCAACCTTTTCCAAATCGAGGACTTCCTGCCGCAATTGGAGCCCCACGCTATCCCCAGATGGAACATGTGAGGCCCGATTGAGTAACTGATACATCACAGAGAGAAGATCGATGCCGTCTGTTAAGGTCTGAAATTCCCCAATACGTCGAATGTATTCGTGAAGGGCCGGAATGGAAGTCTAACGAGACGGATGTAAGATCTCCTAGGACATAGAAGGGAACCAAATCCTTACATCCTCTTTCGATGAGAAAACCAATGGTGGTAGCAGAGACGATAAAGACCTAGAAAGTAATGATTCGGACATGTGAGGAAATGAGAAATGGGAGGGAATACGCACATAAAATCCCAGCTGCCCACACAGAAGACCGGAATATGTGGATTACTTTCGCCTTCCGGCAACTGTGAAAATGTACAATATATCTGCTGGCATTTCTCATGAAGCGCCAATGCAACGGCGTCAGATCGTTGTTTCTGTAAAGTGATGAGCATCATCCTAACGAAAAGCCGACAGGCATACCGCCAAGACAATGCGTCTCTGAGAGATTAACTGGTTTCGAGTGCCACGTCTTTGCGCAATCTACAAAGGATAGGTCAATATTAGTCTAACATGATTGCCAGTATGTAGTTTGTGAAACCTGATTTTTCCATCCTTTAACTTTATCGTCCTGAGGGCGCCGATTGATGCGTCCTTCGAGCATTTTAATCTCATCCGTTAATTTGGCAATCTCCTGGAGACTATCGTTCAGCAGCAGGGAAGGCATATTACAACCACCTACGGGGATTCCTGTAGCCTTCTCGTCAAATGGAATCTAGGACAGCTCTCATGTCAAAAATATCGAACGCGGACTGTTTCACACACATCGGTGCCGGTGAGGATCAACGCAATTGATTTCTCGCCAATCCTGCCGTCTACAATAATTTGGGAGAGACTGCAAGAAAGGAAATAAAATGATTGCAGGGTGGCTAGATAACGACCGACGCACTGCTTTTCGAGGTACTGGTGAGTGTCCTGCGGCGACCGAGAAGTAAAGGACACATTGGCAGGAATAATAGCCTTACTCGATCATCTATTGCCCTCACAATGGATGTCACTGCCTACGCGTGGCGAAGGGACAAGGTCGCGTCCATGCTATGCATGGACGTGAAGGGTGCCTACGGAAATTGGTCCAGGCGCAAATCTACGATGTTTTTAGCCTGTGCGATGTGTGACGGGATTGGACGCACCTCCTAGGGTATAGGAACGTTTCGTACTCTTCAGAATGTGGCCAGAGTGCGCGAGACGGAAGCCGGCCAAAAAAATCGTCGATTTTTTTTTTCAAGTCAGACTGAATCATCGCGTGCAAATTCTAATGACCCTTTTCCGTACTAAGTTCTCCCAGTCTCTACGTTCCAGTAACTCCGGCGTTTTTTTTTTTTTTTCTCCCTCAATTTTGCTAGCAATCACTTGAAACAACTTGCAAGCTACTAACTGTGACCAGACCGTTGCTGTCGAGTGTCGTGCAGTAGGCATGTTCATCTGTACCAGAGGACCGGCATAGAAGAGCCAATGAGAAAGTCCAGCGCGCATTAGATGAGGTGCGGTGGCGAAGGCTGTAAGCGAGCTCGCCGCCAATGGGAATTTGAGAAAGATTGACCCCAAGATAACACGCATCGAATGAATGGACCGCTCCCCCACCAGGCCTAAAACTCCCACCGCGCCTCACCCACCCCTCGCTATTCGCTACATTGTTATCCCTTATCTATCCTCTCGCGTGTACCACCCTACCACCTCTACCTCCACCCTGGCATTTTGTTTTCCTGCATAGTTGAGCGCCTCCTCCAGCGTCGGGTGTGCACTATCTTCGTGGTCCGTTTGAGTTGGAAAAGGGCATTGCCCTGCGGCCAATTTGTCTGCCCAGCTGTGAGGCTTAGCAGTTTGAACACGAACTTGGTACTGGGGAACGTGATTGATTTTTGGCTTCTTGACGGTACGTGCTGTCACGGTTCGACTGAATTGATGTTGATCAGGGCAAATTTGGAGGGATCGGACGATACTCAACCTCTCCAGACCGCTTGTTCACTGTGATGGAGAGCAGAAAGCTAGTCCGGCACACGGGAACTTTTAAGTGGTCGGTCGTACGAACAACTGACTGGCGTGAGTGTAAGATTAACCGAGGTATCTCTACGCTACATACTGCTTATATACGATAATCAAGTATACTACTGTTTGGGCACTGATTGTGTGATGGTAGATATGTTGAGATGAAAGGTAGGTAAACGAACGTGGGCGTCTGTGAGTGACAGAGTGAATGTAATAGGAAATAATGAGTGTAGGGGCCGTAACGACGGCGTAAAGGTGAAATAATACGGGGTGTAACGGATGGGTGAATAAAGGAAAAGTAGAACCGTTACATACGCCCTCAGGTCGCCGCACGGGGCGATCTCAAACCGTGTCCATCTCATCACCGCCATGAACAGAGCCCCCAGACGGCGGAGCCATATGCAAAAGAGCCTGGAACTCCGCGTCCGTCATGTCGCCAACTTGGCGATCCGAGAGGTTGAACAAGGTATCGGCGGGGTTGATAGTGAGAGAACTGATGGAGGAGAGGGCGTTGGTCGAGGTAGTAACTGCGAGGTTCTGCGACGAGCTCGAAGCGCAGGCTCAGCGATCTCGACGGGAGAAGGCGGCGCCGGCATCACAATGACGCTATTGAGCGGGGTGAATCGGTGGTGTTCACGGTGTTCGCAGCGCGGACAGCCTGAGCGGCCTCGCGGGTACGAGCCAGAATAGCTAAGCGCATCGGTACCCACACCTCGATCCTTTGTGGCTGAGTCGGGGTTCTGGGCCTTGCGCTTCTCGCGGCGGCTGCGGGACTCGTGCTGGCTCATGATGTTCCGTTCCCACTGCTCGTCGATGAGCCTTTTTCGCTGGCCAAGTTAGTTTCTATAAGATACTTTTGATGGCACCATGGCCTTGCACATGGGCGCTTGCAGACACGTGGGAGCCCATTACACGCCAAATCAGGGAAATCTTCTGTTCAGAACATCCGGTATGTAATGCCGCTACATGATTCTGATTGGGAAACCCCGACATGAGCGCTCTTTCATTGATCGGGAAACTCCATAGCCTTGCACATGGGCGCTTGCAGAACACGTGGGAGCCCCATTATACGCCAAATCAGGGAAATGTTCTGTTCAGAACATCCGGTATGTAATGCTGCTACATGATTCTGATTGGGAAACCCCAGAGCATTGGATATGAGTGCTCTTTCATTGATCGGGAAACCCCATAGGCTTGCACATGGGCGCTTGCAGAACACGTGGGGGCCCATTATACGCCAATTAAGGAAATGTTCTGTTCAGAACCGTAACGGTATGGTCGCCACAACAGGCTCTGGTGTGTGTGGAACCAACTCAGGCCTACTCGGGCCTGTGGCTGTCAACGGATTGCTCCGATGGTTTCCGCAGGCCCGATTGGGCCTGGGGCTTTCCCAGGCCCCTATTAGGCTGTATACCAGGAGATTTTGAAGCTACCATCTCTAGCCTGAGCAACTCAGCACAGTAAAAATACATTAAATGTGTAACACCTCTTTTTACTGAGCCGAAGGCCCGAAAAAATGCCAAATTCCTCCGAAAAATGACATAAATGACCCAGAGAGAAAATCTACATTAGCCAGGGTATTGCCATCAGAGCGTTCTTGAGACGCAGTCAGAAAATTGGCCCCCATGCAATGAACTTTGAACCTGGCCGTTTGTATTTCTGCGGTGCACATCCTAGGAAAATGAACATACAGTGCATGGTTCTCTACTAATATATCCGCATTTCTGTGATCACTCCCGATCTCTGAAGAGCCTGTGTCGAGCCTGAGTCCTAGATTCATTGAGAAGAGGTCTACTGCAACTGCAACTCTTTGGCTCTGACACATACAGTTTACAATAAAATAAAGCTCCAACAAGCTCCAGCAATTTAGCAATAGATCATTGTATGAGATTGGTGTGTCAGACAGAGAAGCGCCGCAGGCTGAAAAAAAGCTCACCGCAGGATAAGGATCAAGGCGAGATGGAATTGTGAAAAAGAACACGAAACTCGAGGTTCGAACCCACCTACGATGTGCGGTGGTCGCGTTTGGGTTGGATTTCTCCCACGCCACCCGCTTTTGGAGCATTGTGGTGAACTCTTGGGGACTCTGCCAAATGACCTTCTTGTTCGGGGCAGTTACTTTGTCGTCCAGGTCGATGCCGTCCATATGTTCGAGGACCAAAAAATGGTCAGACCTATCTGGCTCATCTATCGGAGATTTAAAAAAAGCTAGGTAATATCAAGGATATAAACCTGACGAAACACATAAGAATGACTATTATTTCGCAACATCCAAGCTGACCACTACAAGCTCATCCGCCAGATCGGAGCCGTTAGCGCGATTTTGCTCAAGAACAAGGACAAGACGCTCCCGCTTGCGATTAAGAATATTAAGAGTGCGTTTCTTCTCCGTCATTTCACTACTTTTTCGCTCAAGTGAATATTTCCTTGGACAGGGATCACCATCTTCGGCTCGGACTCCGGCCCGAATCCTCACGCTTCGCGTCGACGCGTCGTCGCTTTTCTTGCAACTTCCCGCACTTCATGAGAATACTGCAAAGCCGAGCTGCTAGTGATGCCGCGAGGTGAGGTCGAGCTAGGTCGAAGTGATTGAATTTCAAATCTCGAGTCATCTCGAGGTGCCCGGTTTCAGCTCGAGTTGGCTCGAGGTGGCTCCCCAAAAAGGAAATTAGGTCTCCCACGGGTGCTCAACGACGAGTGCCGTCGAGTTTTATAAGCCTAATATTGACCGCATATCGTCAAGGATGCATTGAGATGCCTCCTGGTTTTTTTTTCCCGGTTCCAAAAAGCCAAATTCGGGCCGCAGGAGCCCAAATTCATTTAACAGCTAAATACTCTGCTTGGACTTCGATGGCACCATGGTCCATATAGTATTTGTTGTGACCTCTGATCGGGTCATCGCCCGATCTGGTAATGCATCGCCTCCCAGTCATCGGGTTTCAAACTCCGCTAGGTGGCTGCCGAACTCACTCTCGTAGTGGGTTTATAGTGGCGATTATCGAACTTGGGAGATCCTTGGTCGTCATCCTGATTCTCGGTGGCCCGTGCTGATTTCTGACAGTAATGTCCATCTTGTCCGGGTTCTCGCCTACGACGCCCTCTTCTTCGTTCCACTCCTAGTTGGGCTGATAATCTCAATAATATTCTGCGTCGCCACGCTTCTGAAATCCCCGACAACAGTTTTCCGACAAAAAATTGCGTTCTTGGGACGCTGCAAGCAAGTGACGCCTCTGTATACACCCTTGAGCATTCTCCTCAATCGATCCATTGCGCGGCCACTAAGGTGAGCCGCCTATATCTATCAGATAGAATTTTGCGTCTAGATCTGCGACAGGGCCGGATCTAATATCATCATCGTGGCAGGAGCTTTCGCAGGAGCTTTCATTTTGAGCTGTATTGTTTTGGGAGTTCCTACATTTGGGTTCTATGCTATCGTCCTCATGCCACTGCGAGCCCAGATATACATACGAGACGTTACCAATCTCGAGAACATCGAGGTTGAGTATGCTCCGGGGAACGTCACCTTCTGC
Organism: Mycena olivaceomarginata; assembly: GCA_029378375.1. Taxonomy (NCBI): domain Eukaryota; kingdom Fungi; phylum Basidiomycota; class Agaricomycetes; order Agaricales; family Mycenaceae; genus Mycena; species Mycena olivaceomarginata. Next base: position 76,851 of record JARKIC010001959.1, read on the forward strand.
CTTGTGCGTAATTTTTTAACCCGATTACGACGATTCAATCATACATAGAAACCGTTTGTTCTCGGAAATGGCGACGTGGACTACAGCACTGCCGCAATGGGGGTTGAGGATGAAAGAGGCAATTGCTCAGCGACATGGATGTGGGGGGCTTGTATGCTTGTGTGTTCGTGGTATAATTTCGCCACAGACATCTATGGCAACGTAGAGCGATCCGCTCACCGTGCAGCGATCTGCTTGCTGATCCGTGCTGCGCCGTGTGATCTGTGTGCGGCATAGGGTGTGAGGACCCCAGGAGCCACTCTGTTTGTTTGGTCAGACAGCTTGCCATTGATTCGGGGAGTTGGCGGCACCGCGGAAGGAAGGGATAGTCGGATGGTAAATGATGAGTAAAAAATCGCAAAAATTGGAATTTTCCTGCGTGCTTGAATGCACACCTTATCAGCGGTGCTGTCGAATCAATTGCAGGAATCCTCCCCGGCAAAGAAAATTCGGGGTGACTTGGGATGGAGAGCCGGCGAAGGTATTGGGGATCCCTTTCCGGGCCTTGGGTCAGGCCCGAAATTTGATATAAATCTTGGGCAAAAAAGACTCTGGACCACCTTCAGATGTCCAACCCCCAGCAGCACACTAGTAGGCATCATCTGTATTTACCGGGATCAAGACTCGTTTACAAATTGCGGTATTTATAATCATTGTGAGCGAGTATATGTACTGAGAAAAACCAGGGCGGATTTCTGATGACCCCGATCATCCCAATGTCGAAGCGCTATTCGAGGTACAGTGATCCACCGGTCAAGGAAACACCACTGGTCAATGAAACAGCCAGTTTTATACCTTCCCCCGTTATTCATGGCTCAAACCTGGCTCATAATCAAGTCTTATACATAAAAACTCTATTCTCAAAGACTCATATCGATACCTGCACAGGGAGGCGAGAATTAGCTGGAGATCAATTTCCTGTTTGGCAGGGCATTTGATCTAGTCTCTCGCAGCCAGACACTTCAATATGTATTAAACTCGTACCTCGTTATATTTACATTTGATCCACTAGGCAATGACAGAGTCAATTTTGGCTGCTACAAACTCGACAGGCGATGGGGTTTGTAGCATTCAAGTAAAATTGAGATGCAATAAATCGTAAACTAGAAAGACGTATAGATAAGTTGCGGAGTGGCAACCCCGCCATTCCGAGGGTGAATGGATATAGCAGTCCACATAAAATTATGGGAGGATTTTCTACAGATTGGTAAAGTAATCTTCATCATAGGTGAAGGACCCGATGAAACCCGTCAATGATCTCCTCGCCATCTAGTCCTACCGTGACGTGGGGCGGTGACCTAACGGTGTGAATAAGGAATTCACAAGTGTATTTCATGCACTGGTTCTGACCACAGGTTTCCGGATTGTAGCTGGAACGCCACAATTCCGTGAATGAAATTTTCTTCTGTCCCCAAAGATCGCGCTGGATGGAAAGGGGGAGAGCTTCTCTGGCGCGACAGTAGCGAAAGTCGACGTCTTTCCCATCGCAATCGTAGATGAGTAGTTTTTTTCCCCGTGGCCGGTGCTTCTGGGCTGATGATGATCGCCGCCCATACGTGCCATTCAGCCAGGACTTTCTTCCCAACCCAGCTCTCAATCGCTGTCACAAAGAGTCCCATCCACATCCGCCCAGGTGCCTTCTTGCGAAAACACTCCGTGAAGTACGAATATTCCGCAAGATATGGAAGCTCCTTGACCCAGTCGAGACGTTTGGTCCCGTTTGAGAATCCGATAGGGTGCGGCCAAATGACTATATGTCCGCTGGACTGTTCGTCCCCGTTGATATCGTCCGAGAGACGCTGCAGATTTCCAACAAATCTGCGTATTTTAAGATTGGTCGAAAAAGGCGCCGTCAGGGCTTGGGAGGTTGGACGGGCTTAGGTAGTCAGGGCTCAATGGCATTACAATAACTACATTGAGACAGCTTACCTCCCCTTTGCCCTGAAGACGTCCACGGGGCGTTCTGGGCTGTAAAATCCGGGCCATGGTAGCTTTCCGTACGAGCTAGATAGATATGATGCTACGGCTTTAGCAGGGGGCGACGGTGAACCCAGGTGGTGTAGGACCGGGCGAATTTATACTGCGCACAGCAGCATGATGGCCGCGAATGTAAATAGTGATGCCGATAATGGTGCATACTCTTCGGCAGACCGGAGTCGGACATCAAGCACTGCCCAAACTCGACAGTTGTTCGGATACCACGTCCCCTTGGGCCATTCTGTGATGACGAGTGCAGATTTGTGACTTCAATAATGATTCCCGCTGCTGCACCGAAGTCCCGCCAATGTGGTTGATCCATTCTCCACCGCCGTCAACTCTGATCTTCTTTAGTTTCTTGCCTCTGTTGGGCATGCATCGAGGCACTGGAAGGCAGTACAAAAAGAAAATAGGAAACATGACCTTCCCTACGCGAAGGCCAGCCTCATCCCTGTTCGCTAGATATTTCCTGACAGGCCGATTCATGCTATACAATTCTGGGAAGCCCAAAGGGCTGACGTCCTCCGGTGCCCGGATTTTTATCCAAGGAAGGCTGCCGCGGAGGAGGAGGAGATTGTTATGAATCCTAAGTTTACTTAGGTACTTGTCCTTACTCCTCCTTTCACCCACTTTTATGTACAAGAGTCAGACCCGTTTTATGACCACCCGTGGGAGTTACCCAACTTCTGGTTCTTGTGGATCCGTACTCGCCCCGTTTCTCCCTCTTTTGTAATCGTTAACTGTCCCTATTGACCTTAATGGGTGATATCCCTGTTATATAGCTTCCAGCGCACTTAATTTCAGGTGTGGGCTGTCACAGTTGACTCGACTTGTCGCTCTCATTGTCAGTTGACCTTATAACCTCCGGCTAAATGGGCTATTGATAAATTTGTTCATAGGCGATGATGCCGGGTGCTACATACACATCAAGTGGTTCAACTTACCGTCTACATTTTGGCTTTTGTTTAGTCAACACCAGAGATTTAGCACGGGTATGTTTCGACTTACACTGGCCGCCATTTATCCGGGATTGACAAGAAATACTGCCAGCTCCACATTTGAAGTATAAGTCACATTCACTATCCCAGTACTTTCTGCCCTCCGGAATACATCCAGGTACATCATATAAAAAATTTAGGTCAATCCGAGCACTACAGGTAATGTGGCACATGTTCTGCACCCATACATCCAGAAACACTCAAACCTGACTCACTAAATCATCTTGAGGCGACCAGAAAAAATCCTCACATACCATGCCCTGCGGAATCTCAGTGCGAATCGAATGAGCCTACTCTCAAGGCAAACGGCTGAGAAATGAGCCCGCAATAAGCATTCTGGTGAAATTTGACCAAAAAAAAAAAAAAAAAACCCAATTTCTGCAAAGAGCTGTAACCACAGAATATTCAGCTAATTTGAAGCACATTTCTGGGAGATACAGCACATGCTGCCAGAGAAATGTGCTGTCCATCAGCGCACATGTGAGTTTCTCTCAATTAACCGATTGGCTCCTTAAGCCTACACTGAGTCTAGCCATTGTATGTAGCCAAATGGCAGGGCTTCCAAATCCGGTGATGGGATCAAAATCCTGTGACGTTACCGGTGGCCAGTGGCTGCGCATTTCACGGGTTTTAGGAAGCTTCTTTGGTCCCTCAGCTCGTCTCGTGATCAAGAGGTTCTTGCTTACTAAAATGACTGGTAGCTAGTCTTCCAGCCCAGGTTCGGAGCAAGGCTGTCTCCTGTCTGGCAAGCCGTTGACCGCCGAACTGATCCCGCATCAGCAAACAATGAACGGCAGGCTGGATCCGAACCTAGGGGGAAGGATCCAGAAGATTCCATGTTTTCATAAGCATGATTATGAGATTGAGCAACAGCAATTGGGGCAGAGGGAGCGGCTAGGTCAAGCCGAAACAATTTGGCTGGGAAGGAAAAGCGATTACGCGAAAACTGCGAACGAAAATGTGATGCATGGCCAAAACCCAAAATCAGGCTCTCTAAGACCCAGTAACTTACGTTACCGGGAATTCTTCCTCCCTCTGGACTGATATTGTCTCCTGGTGCCCACTTACCAACGGAGTGGTATAGAAGTCCTGACATAAAAATCAAGACATCCCCCGGCCGATAGCTGCATCGTATTCAGATGTGAATGATTCTGAGAATGAAACATTGAAGCGAGTGCATCACACCTGAGTTTCATACCAATGTCGGGCAAGTACATGGGTCCTCCCTCAAAGTCCCCAACGCAGAGGGAAGCTGTTGGTCCATCAACATGCTCGGATCCCTTGTGAGAACCGAATCCCAAAGAGGATGCAGACTGACGTCGACAAGGAGAGAAATCAAGGATGGATTCAATCATCAGCTGCTTGACAGAGTTGATTGAACGACGTATCTAGAGATTTCTGTAGGCCTTTTATCCGTAGAGGAAAAGGAGAAAAAAAGGAGAATGAGAGAGAGACAAGAAATATATACAGCGGCGGCGAAAAATAATGCACGTGGCCGTTTGAGCTCATTTCTGGGTCGAATCGCTTCAAATAAGATGCAGGCATCAATGTCTGATGATTTCATGAGGATCCGCACCGTTTTAACCATACCACATCTGTACGGTTCACTTGTAATTGAATAAATGAGTGGTTTCTGAAAAGTCGAGTTCTTGGATTCATGAGATGGCCAAAAATGGCGTATATAGGTTGAAAGTACTCGTAAATGCGACCATAACCATATGTTATTTGACCCAGTCTCATTGGGAATTGAACTCACAAGACTGGTCGGAAGTTGCTCATTTTGTGCATTTTTGGCCCATTTACCATGAAAAATGACCAAAATGGCCATCTTGGAATGCATATTGCGAGCCCGACTCCCAATGAAAATTGGCCAAGTAACATATGGTCATGGTCGCATTTACGAGTACTTTCAACCTATGTACACCATTTTTGGCCATCTCATGAATCCAAGAACTCGATTTTTCAGAAACCACTCATTTATTCTATTACGAGTGAACCGTACAGATGTGGTATGGTTCAAACAGTGTAAATCCTCATGAAATCGTCAGACATTAATGCCTGCATCTTATTTGAAGCGATTCGACCCAGAAATGAGCTCAAACGGCCACGTGAATTATTTTTTGCCACCACTGTAGATGGTGCCACCAAAGTAACTTATGAAAACTAACTTGGCCTGCCAAAACCAACTTTACTTTACTTATGGCAGAATAAGTTACTTCAGCAAGTGAGTAAAGTGAAGGTACAAGTTAAGTTAGAAAAAGTAACTTACAAGTTACTTTCGTGCTGTTTACTTAGATTACAGCCATTGGCAGTACCGAGGGCGCATTCGAAAAAATTACCGGTTTGGTCGACACCGGTTTCGCAGCATTTATTCCTGCTACCGGCGTTCTACGCTACTCTCGATCCTGCTCGAATTCCCACCGCAGCCGCGCTGGAGGCAATGGTCCTTGCAGGTTCGGCGCGCACCCCCCAAATTTCCAGTGCCCTTATTTCGCTCAACCCTGCTCCCATCACTGCCACGACCCAACCCAGCAACATATCCTGATATCTGGGCCCGCGCATGGGCATGGATTGACTTTCTCCACATACCTCTACTACTACCGTCTGAGCAAGCTCTTTACTTGAGCTTCATGGCACTGATGAGTCATATACAAGCGCATTGGGATGCGGGGATAATTATCGTCGACTCCTGGCGTCCGCGCTATTGTCGCACACTCGTGGGTGCTCTTTCTTGAGAGCCATAATGACGGCGGACTTAGACAATACTTGCCATTTCTTGATCCGTGAGAACAAGCACATCGGCATCGCGTGGATGGATGAATTCATTGATGGCGCCGGTGGCGCACCCGCTGACCCTCGCAGCGACAATCGTACCGCCACATCAACCATGCTGTTGGGGACAGACACCCACCTCTCGCGGCCGACCAGATCTTCTTTCTACTTGCTGCTGCCAATTTCCTCGGCGACACAACGGACACACCCATGCGCCGAATGGTCCATACGAGGCTGCTCTCCTTGCCCATGGACTTGTCGGTGCTCTTGTTAAGGCCATCTGTGCGCTCAATACCATGATACCAACTCAAACCATTGGGCCGACGTTGCTGAATAAACTGCTCTCTCTCCTGAGCCAGTGGTGTCTCAGTTCACCGGGCTAACCCATGGATCGCAGAGGCTTTGCAGGCCGGTCTTCTCCGTGCGATTGTATCGTCCTCGAAGACTGAACTTGAGAATGTGTACCATCATTTGGAGTACTTCTTGACTTCACAGATTCCCCTTGTCTGGTCTACCGCAGTGTGCTGGAGCACATGCCGATGGCCATGGATGACGTGCGGAAACTGGTTAATACTCAGGCCTTCCAAAATTCTCGGTTGTGTGAGCCATGGCAGACGTTCGCGCAAGTCGTAGACAACCACTTAACTTTCTTGTCGCTCTTTCTTTCGGAGAACTATGTGGTATACCGAGCGTGCGATAACCTCGAGGTTCGTGTAGTGCTCTGTCATAGCGGTTGCCACCCAAACTCAATGGTAATTCACAGTGCAAGCCAGATCCGCGAAAAGAGCAAGTTTAGCCGATGCTCCGCGTGCCTTGAGTTCTATTACTGTTCGCGCGAGTGCCAGTCGATTGACTGGAAAGCAGGGCACAAACAGATGTGCCCCACATTCCGTTCCTTCCGATTGGGTTCGTCGTGTCTGGCCTTCTGTCCATACATCGAGTTCTTATGCTCTGTACGCGTGCACAGGGGAAGTTCTCAGCTGCCGCGACCTGTCCTTCCTGCGAGAACTCGTGCATGTGGATTTCCTGCGCAACCATTCCCAGATACTCACCCAAGCAGTCACTTGGGCTGGCCAGTGAACCTCACTGGCCAACTTTACACGAATTTCGAGGCTATTCTGTGATCAAGGTCGGCCCGATGGATGATGGTCTATATCAGGGACCCCCGGGCGGAACAATCTGGCGGCGCGCAGTTGCCATGAGCGGTGGGAGAATGGTGCTTCACCGCGTTGTCGTGCGCGAAGGCGCAGGCATGAGGATACGGATTGTTCCGGATGCGGTTTAGAGACAGGCAGATGCACGAGCAATTGCTGACCCTGGCGAAATCACTACCCCACCAGACCGATGAGCGCGAGGCAGTGGTTGCGGCGGGTGTGCAGCGATTGATGAAAATAGATCTGGTAACTGCATACTAATTCCAGGATTTGACTTTTCGCTACGGCGTTTGTTCTAGGGTGGAAACGAGGAGTATATCAATTGATCAGGTCGCCCGCGCGTTGGGGTCCAGGGCACATACGCTATTTACCATATATATTCCTTGCACAACTTCCCATGCAATTATTCCTTTTATTTTTTTGCTCCATTGCGTCCAAGCAATTTATTATGATTATCTCCGAAGCCACAGAAGCTTCGCGTCGGGCCGCAGATCCTTTGACATGTGTGAAGCAGCCTGCTCTTCTCTCCTCACATCTACCCCGCCCAAGCCTGGAACCGCTGCGGTAATTCGAGGCTCCATTCGCCCTTCCGTTAGACCCCAAACAAGCCAAACTTAAGGGAGTTCCGATGTCGTGGGCCACTCAGGCTGGGAGCCGGAATGCGGGAGTCCTGCCGGCGCTTGCGTCATACGTTGCTACGACCGCCACCAAGCCCAGCATTCGGATTCGCTGTCTGGCTGTTGCTCTAGGTTATTTCGGTTGCTCCGACGCAGCAGAACGCGATAGGTGCGCCAACACGCCACAGTTATCTCGCTGCGTACTCAGGTTCTTTCTTGGCAGTGGATGATAAGTACCGATACTTTACTTAGTGCCGTAAAGTAACCGGAATTTCAGCCGTTATTCAGCTGTGCGAGCCAGCAACCGGGATAGTGTGCCTTCTCAGCAACTTATTATTTGTCTACAATCAATTTCAGGTCTTCCTAGCCATTCGGACTCAAAATTCGAGGCTTCATAACATTACAGTAGCACATTTTAAAAATAGCCATATTTGCACCCTGGCATTTGTTCAAAGGATATTACCCGCGGTTTGAACATCTTAGAAATACGCATAAGTGTGTTGGAACCGCACAAAAATTTCGTGGCCAGAGAAGCATCCTACGCTCCGATATTCATAAATTAAATGGGCCAAAATTTGGCCCCTGAGCAGAAAACGTTTAAAACCACCATTTTGCAGCCAAGGAGACATGATACTGGTTTTCCTGTTAGATATTGTGACTACCTCTTCTACGAGGTGTAGATAACATTGGCCCAATTCCTTCCACGGCTTTCAGAGCCTAGATAGGAGAAAACCACAATTCCGGTACTTTACTACACTACGAGTATCTACCGTTCAAAGCCGGCTTCACCCCCTTCCAATCCTGCGATGCCTGCGGGGCGGCGTCCGAAACTCGTACCCACTACATCCTGAGCTGCCTGGTCTGGGCACCGCTCCGCGAACTGCTTCACGCGGCCGTGCAGGGAGGCGACAGGAGGCGGTGCTGAATAGGGACGGCATTCCGGTGAACAATACCGCGACGAAAAAAAATCGGCGGAAATTCCCGGGTCGATTTTTCTGCCGCACTGGTTAATACAAAACTTTCTGTGTCCTCGGAATTTCCAAACAAGGTTTTCATCAACCAGCACAAAAATTTAACCCCCGGCAAAGGAATATTTTGTGGATTTTTACCTCGAATACTCCATATTTCGCTTTCCTCCAAGCAGAAGTGAATGGGTGTGGATATTTCTACTGGATCATACCCCGACCTCTTGAATGAGTGCTTGCGGGCATCGTGAAGAAGGCGGCGAAGGCGCGCTGCGACTACCTTACGCATGCCCGCGAGCAGCAACGGGATGCACGGCACGCAACACTGGACGTGATGTACCTCCTCACCAACGAGAAGAGCTCTTGGATCGACGGACTGAAGGAAATGTTGGGGAAGGACGGCGGACGATCGCGACACTTAGGACCTGGTGCTGGAC